>JBBMOL010000699.1:0-85992 GCA_037954665.1 Laguncularia racemosa
GAATTGGATCAATTTGATAATTCCTTAAAATAATCACAAGAATTTATGAATAAAAACAAGTATATCTCACCAAAAAATATCTCAATTCAACCCTAGATATAACACACTAGAGAAGAAAAGAAATCACAACAAAATGAAATTGATATAACTCACAATTTCAAGATGTTGCACTCGCTACAATTTCAACTCTTGGGATTGAAATTGATAAGAGTTTGGAACTAAGGTATGAACCTAATTCTCACGTGAAAAGAGGTGTATATTCTGCAAAATGATTAGCCTCCAAACCCTCTCTTAAGCAAGTATTTATACTTGCTACTTCTAGGGTTAAAAAGTGCTCAAAATTACAAGTTTGCCACTTTTAAGGTGGCTAACCTAAATGAAAGTTACAAAGAAATAAAAGTGTCCCAAAACCAAAATACAACCAAAATAGTTCAATAAACATTTACAAGATACAAAATAACATAAAGCTTCATGATCCAATGCCTCAGAATAGAGAACAATCGCAGCTGGCCTTTGATTGTTACCCAAAAAAATGTTTTGTGTCCAACTGAAGTTGTAGGACATTTTGGCATCCCATGGAGATATATAATTGTACCTGTAAGATTATTCTCAAAGTTTATTAGAAATAAAGACATAAGATAAAATATGAGTAATTTGGTTAATCATCCAAATTGGGTTCTGAAGAGGTTGATAGTGCCAGAATTTTTCCCATCATCTCCTCGAGCTTCTGAAAGATTTGCCCTCAAATCTAGAGGATCAGTTGTGGAATTGAACCCTAGGATCTCTGTTGTCCTGCTTCCCGACTAACCATGGTAGTGGATGGATGCCTGACCTGTTTCTGAAAACCCTGGACCTCAGATGGAGTCATTGGTAATAGGATTATGCGTGTCTCGCCCATGCTGAACATGTAGGTATTTTCAAACCCATCATGTATCACCCATCAATCATACAACTAGGGCTGACCCAACAGCAAATGGAAGCATGAGACCATGTGCAGTGCCTGTGATTTTAGTGCCTAAGAAGGATGGGTCATGGAGAATGTGTGTTGACTGCCGCGCCATCAACAACATCACGGTAAAGTAACGTCATCCCATTCCTCGCTTAGATGACTTATTAGATAGGTTATATGAGTCTAGTGTCATTCCTCATGAGCCTTGGATAGACATTTCCACGGATTTGGTGTTAGGATTACCGAGGTCTAGGCATGGTCGAGATTCTATTTTTGTGTGGTTGTGGATAAGATTCCTAAAATGGTTCATTTCATTCCTTGTCATAAAACTGATGATGCTATACACATTGTTGATTTGTTCTTTAGAGAGGTAGTGTGTCCGCATGGTATACCTAGTAGCATTGTTAGTGATCGGGATGTAAAAATTTCGAGTCATTGTTAGAGAGTATTGTGGGAAAAGTTGGGAACTAAACTGATGTTTTCGACTATCTGTCACCCACAAACTGATGGGCAAATGGAGGTGGTTAACAGGACTTTAATTCAATTGTTGAGGGCAATCATAGAGAAGAACATTAGGACCTGGAAGGATTGCCTACCATTTGTAGAGTTTGCATATAATAGGGTTGTACATAGCACTACTCATTGTTCACCATTTGAGATTGTGTATGGTTTAAACCCACTGACTCCTAATTATTTATTGCCATTGCCACCTAAAAAGTTTATGAGTTTTGATGCTGATTCTAAGGCAGATTTCGTGAGTAGGCTAAACATTGAGCGAAGAATAGAGCAGTACGTGAAACAAGCCAACAAGGGTCGTCAACAAGCTGTCTTTGAACCTGGAGATTGGGTTTAGGTTCACATGCGCAAAGAGCGGTTTCCCGTGCAACGTCGATCTAAATTACTTCCTAGAGGCGATGGACCGTTTCAAAATTCTTGAGCGCATCAACGATAATGCATATAAGATAGATTTGCCTGGTGAGTATCAAGTAAGTGCTACATTTAATGTTACTGATCTGAGTCCTTTTGATCTAGGTGATGATTTGAGGACAAATCCTTTTCAAGAGGAAGGGAATGATGAGATCCATGATGAGAGCCAAGTCGGAAGAAGAAATGTGGATCCTCTTGAATCGTCGCCTGGACCGATCACAAGAAGTTGAGCGAAATGACTCAAGGAAGCACTTAACGGGTTGATAAAGGATGTCCATGAAGCCGAAAAGGATTGGAGCAACCATGAAGTTGGAAAGGATTGGAACAACCATGGGAAGACCCTTGCTCTTGTACAAGTCACAACAGATACGGGATAAAAAGGACGTGTATTTTCAAGGCACGACCGTGTAGGAATCTCAAGATTGCACAGAATCATACACGGCCAGACATACGGCTAAAAGGCATGGCCGTGTAAGGAGACAAGAATTTCCACATAATCAAACACGGCCAAAGTACACGGCCGTGTATCCCATGCCGGCCATCATGTCTTGTTTGTTATTTTTACGCACTTATTGAAGTGACGTCGTTTTGGATTTGTATTTTCACGAATTGTAACCCTAGTATAAAGCTCCTAGGGTTTAGAATAGAGGAATAACATACATCTTAGAACATTAAAAACACTTTTGAGAGGCTCCTCTCTTGGTTCTTCAAGAACTAACTAGAACTTATCGGATTAATTTCCATGGCGTTCATCTTGACTTATCAATCGGTGTTTCATCCCGATTGTGGCGTCTTCACATTATACCAAGGTTCTTGTCTCGCCTATAGACAACGGGTCGCGGTTTCCATTTTAGGTGTTTGGCATCTTAGGTAACGAGTTCCGAGCATATTGGTATTGGGTTTCGTCACAAGTTGGCGTGGTTCATATCAGTTAGTAATCCGATCAAACCGATCTCGTATCAAATAGGCAAGTGTACCTACCGTGGACGTAATATAGTGTTAAGTACAGGGTTGTCCCATAGAGAGAAGGTTACTAATTACTAGTACTAGCTATTTCCCTATTATCTAACTGTTAAATTAAGATGAGGTGTATAAAAAAATGAAAGTAGTCAACAATCTGAAATTTAAACTAAAGCTACTTACACAACACAAGATTCAATTCTATAACAAAACAACCTAGATCTCATTATATACCTATATTGTCACATAAATCATTAGAAGCTAAGGATTAATGTTTCTAAGTTCTTAAGTTGTTAAGTTCCAAGAAGCAAGATAATTACTTTCTCAAGTAAATTACTTATCCAATCCTAGATTTATCAATTAGGATCTCTCCTCAATTAATAGCAATCTAGAATCGCATGAAGCATAAGAACTCGATTCGAATGAATGTTCAACAGAAGGTTTTCGATATTATATCTCTAGAAACACAAGCAAATCTCATCCAAAACATAAATCTGATCATAAAAGCAATTTCTCAATCAACTCAAATGATATTAAACATAAACTCATATTCTGGAAATATGAATCTAAGATAATTATGCAGCACATGTAATGGAACAAAAGAACATCAATAAAACATTAATTAAATCATATCTTCAACATATGAAAAAATAGTTCAAATGAGATCTAAGTCTAGGTTTACTCTTCCATAGACCTAACAATGAAAGAACAAATACATGAAGCGAAACTAGAGTTCATGATTACAACCCGGATAGATTGAATCTTGAATGCCTTGCTTGGATCTCCTTAGATTGTTGAGTAGAAAACTAAAGAAAGAGAGAAAAATGAAGAGAAGTGTATTATAAAACCCTAGGTCTACCGTCTTTTTTTTTTTTCTCTCTCTCCTTTTCGTCTTATATATATGTGCTAGCATTGGAGGAGAGAGAAACGTTAGAGAAAGTATGTCGAGGCTCCATACACCCTCTACCACGCCCCCGTGGTAAGGGGCGTGATAGCTTATGTTCCTGATTTCTCTTCCATACACCCCTGATATGGGGGCGTGGTGGTGGTCTGTTGTTCATATGGGGGTGTGGTGATGGGCTGCTGTTCATATGCCCCATAATATGGGGGCATGGCAGGTAGAGGAGATGCTCTTCTTCCTTTCTCTTTGTTGTTTTATTCTCAATTTCTTTCAATGATCTTCATTATACCTGAAAGCAACATATTCTTTGATTAAGCATCAAATTCGGATGATTTTTTATTAATTATCAACTTAAAAGAGCTTAAAAGCTTCTTAGAATTTGGAGTATTATGGTGATTATCAAATTCCCCCACACTTGAATCTTTGCTTATCCCCAAGCAAAGCAATTTAAAAGACCATACATTCAAAATGGGGACTTCATATTTCCAAACGCAGCAAGCTAGAATATCAGCATTCATCAATGATCATGTTTAACATCCAATAGAACTCCTCAATTGAATGAATGTACTCCGCACCTTATCCTGCAATATTGAACTAGAGATACTTTAATCAAAGTTTTAAAATTAATCAAAGTAAAGTAAGTTTCTACCTTTATCTTTTAATAACAACTTTCAAATCAAAAATCAAACTCAAGGTCAAATCGAAACAAAAGGAGATTTGGCTCATTTCAATTAGCTATTTCAGAGTGTATAGCCTCCTCATCCATCTCTCTAAGCGAACTACTCCATCATGAAAGTATTTTGCATCCGAGATTCCCTTGGATTCCTCTTCCTTTGATAGACCTTCCCAAAAGTTTCATTTATTTATTTATGATCCCAAAACCCATGTAGCAAGCTTTCAGTCGATAATCCCAAGCTTGTCACCCAAGTTAATAGACGTTATCCCTTCAATTGAAGGCGTCCCTACGGACTTAATCACTCGAGTTTCAAGAACTTACCCCCTCTTTTTTTTTTTTTTTTGAGAGAGAGTTATTTCCTTGGTCGGTCGATCCTAGGCCAAACGACCTTAAGTGACCAAGTTTTAAAGGGACCCCATCGAACCTCCATTACTCTAACTGATTTTTTTAGCTAGTAGCAGGGTCAAACTTCACTCTTCTGAGGGACCAAAACCAGCCCACACTAACTAAGATATCTTATTTCGACTTAAACTTTTCTTAGAAGGTCTCTCAAGAAAGATCACCAAGAGAATTACTTCATTTACCCTTTTATAATGGTTTGAGTAGCTCTCAAGACTTTTGATGAAATAATATATTTCCTAGTAACTTAGAAATCAAGCCAATTAACATTTTGCTAAGTACCTTAGTTCAATTCCTAACTTTGAATTCTACCTTTAAATAACAAGTAAACTTGCTTCACAAAGATTTTTATTCTATAAGTTTGATCAAGTATGACAAAATTCAATGCAAAAACAGGAGTGAATTGCACGACATTCTTTTTGAGGAATTCAATCATTGAATGCTAAAACACTCCTCAAATGCAGCTAGAATTCTAGCAATATAGAAAATGTAGGAGGAATTTTGATAGAAAATTGGAAGAATTTTGAAAATTTTCCACTTTCTACATCGATAATCGCACATACACACCTAGTTCTCCTTTTTCCCTTTATACATACTATTTAATACCCCTCCCCCACACTTAAGTTAGACATTGTCCTCAATGTCTATACTTGCAATAAAAATCAGACAAGGAAAGAGCATTAAGTAGAGAAAAATTAAGATAGAAAAGGTAATAAAAAGAACTAGTGCTCCCCTGAATTCGATGTTGCTATTCATCAAGTGCTCGATCAAAAATCAAAATCATATGTTGTGTAGTAGCTCCAACATTCAAGCATTGTGTGAATCTTCCGATTACTGCAATATCAAAATTTGGAAAACCATACAAAGAAGAAAACTCGAAAGAAGTTAGCCTACAACAAAAATTAAAAACAAAGAAAAATGAAGAAAAGTAAAGCATGAGTCCTTAAATTAAGTTAACACAAGGCTAATAGGGCGTGGTAGGCTCTGTGGTCAATTCTGGATTGACACGCCCCCGTGTAAAGGGGCGTGGTAGCATATCAATTGGAATTTTTCCACTTTGTCGCCTCTTTTGCCTTTATACGCTCCATGGCCGAGGCGTGGTGTTTCTCCACACTCTTTTTTTTTTTTTTAACATTCCTTACTCTACGAGGCTTTCCAATCACCTCCTTTTTCAACTCAAGACTTCCATCAAGACAGACAGTCATCTCTTTAACTGATGCACCTACAGATTCTCCTTGATCCCCATTCTTCAAAAAAATTTCTAAAGCATCCTTGCATAATTGCTCTTGCATTGACTTTGAAAGAGGTAGATCAAGATCATCCACTGTAAAACAAGTATCATCATGTTGCAAACTATGCTTAAGAACATCCGGCATCTTCACTATGACTTCCTCATTTCCCACTCGCAGCACCAATTTCCCATCTCCCACATCTATGATAGCTCTTGCAGTAGCCAGAAATGGTCTCCTAAGAATCAATGGGATCCCCACATCCACTTCCATATCTAGGATGATGAAATCTGCTGGGAAAATGAAGTCTTGAACTTTTACTAGCATATCCTCAACTACTCCTCTTAGGAATTTGACCGATCTATCCGCCAATTGCAAGCTCATTCGGGTTGGCTTTGGTTCCCTAAGTCCCAGCTTCTTGAAGAGTTGATATGGCATGATAGGAATAA
This sequence comes from Laguncularia racemosa, assembly GCA_037954665.1. Lineage (NCBI taxonomy): Eukaryota > Viridiplantae > Streptophyta > Magnoliopsida > Myrtales > Combretaceae > Laguncularia > Laguncularia racemosa. The sequence continues at coordinate 6,491 of JBBMOL010000699.1, forward strand.
AAATCCAACAAGACCTATCATTAGGGCAAGAACTAAAGGATTTCAAATCTTGGCGTTGAGGGCCCATTTTGAGCAGATCGACCCCGGAATTATTTATATATTAACCTCTTTTCTATTATTCTTGTATTGTGCTTTCCAATAGGCACACTTATCATATTCTAGAGGGCAATGGACAAACTCCCTCAGACTCAGCTTGTGGGTTATCCATGGACCGACCTGAACCGGCGATGAGCTGAGTCGATGGATCCTATAGAAGATCGGTGCTTGTCCTCAAGCAAAATAATTGATTTAAACAAGGGAAATCCATCATTGAACTTCTGGTGCCCATTGTTCTGACCATACTGAAATTTGTAACTAGTATATCTAGTTGAAATTTAGTAGTTAATCTAAATACAACAGATTTTTAATCCCAGTGTTTAACAATAGAAAACAATACTTAGTCCATAAGGAAAAACATTCATTTAAACTTCATTGGTTATTAGCAAGTATCATCTCCCTCAATTTTACTTCTCTAAACAAGATAACAAGGAGTGAAAGCATATGGTATCCATTTTTTCCTAGAATTTCTCCCCCTTTTTTTTTTTTTTTATGTTTTATTTGCCTTGATTGGCAGCGGAGTGAGACTTCACTCTTCTGAGGGACCAAAGCTCGCCCATGTCAACCTGACTTTCATTAAGGTACTAAATTTTTGCCTTTCCGCCCTTCTCGTTATTGTGAGTTCATTGAGTCGGCACATCCTGGGCTCATCGCCTAAGTGACCAGGTTTTAAAGGGACCCCTACGAACTCTTCCTCACACTAACATTTAAGATTGGATACTCTTAACTCACTTTCCTGAGTTATTGGAGTAAAGGCTCTTTTTTTTTTTTTTTTTTTTTTTTAAGGGATCACTAAGTAAAATATTTCTTTTACCTCTTTCACTAGGTGTTAAGGTATTCTCAAAGAAATTTCAATAGAGATTTATCCCAACCAATTTTTCCTTGAAGTAAACTTGCTTGTTTTTTCAACTTAAGGACTCAATCTCAAGTTCAAAGGCTCAACATAGGGTAAACCCCGTTCTCTAGAGATTTTACTCTTAAATTTTAACTATGTAAACTAGTCACAACAATTGGCGAGTGGGGCACCAATCTAATTCAATTTCAGGATTTCATTGAAAACACTTAAGGACATAAATAAAGCATGGGATTTGTAAGCTCATGATGTGTGCAATCATTATACTTCTACATTTATAATCCCTTCCCCACACTTAAATTGGACAATGTCCTCATTGTTCCTAATATATCACAAAATTAAGGAAACGAATGTCAATGCAGAAATTGAAATACTGGTACTTCCCTGGTATAAAATTGTTCATCAGGAAGAAAATTCCTCCTAAAATGTCTGTCATCCTTAGAGTGTCTTGAATGCACCGGCAGCTCTTATCCAGCCTTGAATTAGTTTTTTTTTTTTTTTTTTTTTTTTTTAACGAAACTATTATACATACTTATTAAGCATGGGCTGCCTCCCATGAAGCGCTTGTTTTATAGTCATCAGCCTGACTATCAGGGTTAGCTTACATCAAGGAGTTTAAACAACTCCTTCAACACCATCGTTTTCAGATTAGGATTCCAAGCTTCCTTCCATGGTATGGTGCCCTTCTTTTCAGCTTCCACCAATGTTTTGTAGGTAGATATCAACAAACTTACCTGCTGGATGTCTGCCCTTGACCATCCCAGGATTTCCCTATGTTCATCCAACTGGCCTTGAATCTGCTGCTGCAATTCTTTTGTCATAGGCGCTTGATTAATGTGAGGCCATGGATTTCCTAAATTCAGACACTTATAACCAAACAATTGATTAGAAAAGACATTGGGTTCAAGTGTCTGCATAGGCATTAGTGTCGGCACTGGTGGCTTCTCATAGTCATCTGTCTTCTCAAAAGCAACAACATTTTCAGTCTGGGGTACTTGTTCACGACCTTTGTTTTCTTGCTCATCTTCATCCCCCCAATCATCTATCTCATTCAAGACAGCTTCAAGAGTGGTTTGCCCTACATCTTCCTCCACATCATTGTTAGTAATTTCACCCTCAGCAGATATGTCAGAATACATTGCTTTCTCATTAGACAAAAACACAGGATCATACATATCAAATGTTACCTGGTCATCTAGTGCTCTAAGGGTGAGCTTACCTTGTCCTACATCAATTAGAGCTTGACCTGTGGCTAGGAATGGTCTTCCTAAGATCATGGGTACCTCTCTATCTTCTTCCATTTCCAAGACTATAAAGTCAACTGGAAAGATGAATTTGTCCACTTTTACTAGGACATTCTCCACTATACCCTTTGGGTACTTGACACTTCTATCCGCAAGTTGTAAGGTAACGTGCGTCTCCTTACATTCTCCAAGTCCTAGTTTTTTGAAAATGGACAGAGGCATTAAATTTATACTTGCACCAGAATCTATAAGTACTTTATCAAAATTAAAATTACCAATAGTGCAAGGAACAGTAAAACTTCCCTGATCTCTTTGTTTTCTCGGCAAATTGGATAAATTCTTTTGTAAGATCATAGAACATTCCCCTATAAGCATCACTGGTTCATTCCCTTCAATCTTCCTCTTCTTTGTGAGTAAATCCTTCATGAACCTAGCATATGATGGCATCTGCTGAAGTGCCTCTGCAAAAGGAATGTTAATTTGCAATTTTTTAAAGACTTCTAAAAATTTAGCAAATTGTGAATCCAATTGTTGTTGCTTCAGCCTTCCTGGGAAAGGAATAGGAGGAACATATGCTTTCACTTTTGGTGAATTTTGCTTTGGCTCCTCTTCCTTTTGTTTCCCTTTATCTTTCCCCAGGTTAACCTCCTCTTCCTCAAGTTTCTTATCAACCAATTCCTTACCACTTCTTAACATAATAGCATTTACACCCATAGGATTTTGCTCAGTATTGCTAGGTAAAGACCCAGATGGTCTATTACTCAACTGTTGAGACATTTGACTAAGCTGATTTTCAAGATTCCTAATGGTGGCTTGTTGATTTTGCAACATTGTGTCAGTCTTTTGCATATAACTTATCATGAGTTCTTCCATTTTAGATTGACCTTGCTGAGAAGAGGTATTATGATTAGGATATTGTTGATGGGGAGTATTATGATTAGGACCTTGCTTTTGAAATCCAGGGGGTTTAAGTGCGTTGTTATCATTTCTCCATGAGAAATTTGGATGGTTACGCCACCCTGGATTGTAGGTGTTTGAATAGGGTCCTTGATTTCCTCTTTGGAAATTGTTGACAAAATTTACTTGCTCTCCATGGGATGAGGAGGAAAAGTTTCTAGATGGGCACTCAAGAGTTGAGTGTTGTCCTGAGCATAACTCACAATAAGAAAATTGATTAACATTGAAAGAAGGTGCAGAGGTGAGTTTACTTACCTGGGCGGTAAGAGCAGAAATCTGAGCTGTTAAGGTGTCCATATCATTGACAGATGCCACTCTAGACTTACCTCTTTCATGTTGCCAATTATGTGCACTAGAGGCCATTTCATCTATCAAAGCACTAGCCTCATCATATGTCTTACTCATTAATGCACCACCAGAAGCAGCATCTACCAGAGATCTCAATGTGTCATCTAAACTGAGATAGAATATCTCAATAAGGAGATTATCTGGTAATCCATGATGGGGGCATTTTCTAATTGCCTCCTTGAATCTTTCCCATGCTTCATAAAGTGATTCACCACTAAACTTACTGAAGTTTGTGATGTCATTTCTTAACCTAGCAGTTCTAGATGGTGGAAAAAATCTCCTTAAAAATTTAGATGAGAGATCTACCCAAGTGGTTACAGAGTCTTGTGGCAATGAATTGTACCAAGCCCTAGCTTTTTCTCTAAGTGAAAATGGAAAAAGTTGTAGCCTAATTACATCATCAGATACATTATTCATTTTCACTGTATTACAATATTGAAGAAATACTGCAATATGCTCATCAGGACTTTCATTTGGATATCCTCCAAATTGATTTGATTGAACCATTTGAACGAGTGCTGGTTTTAACTCGAAATTATTAGCCTGAATTGTTGGTCTTCTAATTGCAGGACCTGAAACAACAGGTACCGTGTATTCTCGAAGTGCTCTACCAACACCCTGAATCTGATTGTTGTTCTCATCTGCCATGTTCTCTTCTTCCTTTCTTCTCTGCTCTCTTCTAAGTTGTCGCAAGGTGCGTTCTATCTCAAGATTAATTGGTAGAAGTTCAGCACTTCTACTCTTGCGCATAAAAAGAACCTTAAAGAGAATGGAAAACGATCACACAATGATAAGAAAAATTAAATAAAAAAATAATTGTGCCTAAATTACCAACAGAATTACGAAATCTAATATCTATTAGTTCCCCGGCAACGGCGCCAAAAACTTGATACGCTCAGAATGTATATATAAAATGGGAGCGTAAATTGCAGCAAGTGCACTGGTCGTATCAAGTAATAAAGTGGTGAAAAGTAAGGTTGTCGATCCCTCGAGGAACCAATAGAGTACTAGATCTATGGCAATTCTTATCAATATCTAGGTGATTAAAAAGGGGTTTTGAAATGTCTAATCTAAAAATTTAACTTAAAGCAACAAGGAAAATTTTATGAAGAATCTATCAATTATGAACAAGGGAAATTAGAATTCACCCTAGATTTGTTAATCAAATTGATACCATGTTATATCAACTTGTGGTTATAAGTTTATTCAAGTGAGTTTAGAAAATCCTTTTTTGGGATGTTGACCTTAAATTAATTAGTCGGCTTCCGCGTCTCTAATTAACCAAGGAATCAAAATTATGTTCATACACCTCCCGATGCTACAAACAACTAATGCCCTAAATCAATTAACCCTAATCCCTTAGTGATTAATTAACAAGAAACATTGCATTGTGCCCTCCATAGACTCTAATTAAACCAATTATCGCAACTCCCGTATTGACAATCAATCTAATTAAGAATTCCTAACAAATCCTCATCAACTCCCGTATCAAAAGGATTTCTAACAATTATAATGAAAGACCAATTATAATTGAAATCAAAGGAATTGCAATCATGAATAATCCTAATAATTCCTAATCATATAACATGGCTACAATTATCCTTTTAACATTCTAGGGTTTCATCCAATTTCCCACAAGGATGATTTAGAACATTATAGTATGAATTGCATAAAAACAATTGAAATAAATAGATGCAATGGAATTCATATTAAACAACAAGATTAAACTAATAAATGGCATAAAAGAAAATAAAGTAAATGGAACAATTGCTATAATCTTCAAGAGCTTCAATCTTCCAAAATGACTCCTTGAATTCTTCAATTGAAAGCAAACTTCAACAAAATGACATTCTTTCTTCAAACTAAACTTTGGAAAAATCTAAAGTACCTAAGGAAATTCTAATGAGGCTAGAACAAAGAAGAAGAAAAAGAATTCTAAACAAAAGAAAGGATGGATTCTCCAACAAAAAGGGATGCTTCCAAGGTTCACACAAGGGGTCTATTTATAGATCCAAAGAGGAGGTGGATGAGGTGGATCTGATGAGGATTTGAGTCAGCAAATTAATTAGGATACGATTTTGGAGAGATTCTCGCAATGGATATCCGGGGAGTAATGAAGGCCGGCTCAAGGCCGGCGGCCTTGAATGTAGGCCGGCTTAAAGGCCGGCGGCTTTTCTTCTTTTTGAGGCCGGTTTAAAGGCCGGCTCAAGGCCGGCTCAAGGCCGGCGGCTTTGAATGTAGGCCGGCCCAAGGACGGCGGCCTTCAGTGCAATCCTTCGCTCACTTCTTAAATTTTGTGAAAAACTCCTCCAATTAACTTGTAATTTACTTTTGGGTCCTCAAAACCTGTATTTTCACAATAAATACCATTAAGTATCATTTCTTTATATTTTCTTATAATATTAAAATAAATTTAATATAAGTCCAAAAGAAAATATAAGTATAATGTGATCTTATCAACCGGCATCATGAAGACCATTTATTTTATATATTTCCTCTTTTATGAACTATTTTAGTTGTATTTTGGTTTTGGGACACTTTTATTTCCTTGTAATTTTCATTTAGGGTTAGCCACCTTAAAAGTGACAAACTTGTAATTTTGAGCACTTTTTAACCCCAGGAGTAGCAAGTATAAATACTTGCTTAAGAGAGGATTTGAGGAAGCTTATCATTTTGCAGATTATACACTACATTTCACGTGATAATTAGGGTTCATACCTTGGTTCCAAACTCTTATCAATTTTAATCTAAGGAGTTGAAATTGTGGCGAGTGCAACATCTTGAAATTGTGAGTTATATCAATTTCATTTTGTTGTGATTTCTTTTCTTCTCTAGTGCGTCATATCTAGGGTTGAATTGAGATATTTCTTGGTCAAAAATACTTCTTATTATTCACGAATTCTTGTGCTTATTTGAAGTATTTATCAATTATATTTGGTTCATCATTGAAAACTCCCCTAGTAAACATGTTCTTCACTATTTGAAAGGGATTATTTTTGTTACGGTTTTCTTTTGTCATTTGAGGTTTATTTGCGTGGATTATATGAAATTAAGATGTTTTTAGAAGGTATTATCAGTGTGGTATTCTAATTATATCATTGGACATTTGGAATTCATCATATCTTCACTTGGTTCACGTCATTTTGCCCTTATTTTTTTATCCGATTTTGCCTTGACTTGAGATAGTTTTTCTTAAGTCTTTTGAATGTGCTTTCAAGTGTGTTTAGGCACATCATCTTTTTGGTATCAGAGCACATGTTGAGAGAAGGGAATTGGTTGTATTTAATTTCATGGAAGTGATCATCAATTAGGGTTGAACAAGTGAAAAAAAAAACGCAATTTGTGTTGTTGTTGTTGTTTTGAGATTGTGAAATTACCTTGGATTGGGATTTAATTTGCTGATTGTTGGAGTTGGATTGGGAAGGTTGTTGTATCATCGTGTGATTAATAATTTTCGTGGAAGGAAGGAAAAATAGAAGTGTTGTTAATTCAACAATTGTTTGAGCTTGAAAAAATTACCTTATTCTTGCCGTGACTAGTTTTGGTGTGAAAGAGGTTGTGTAGCTTGTTGTTTTGATTTCCATTGTGTAATTCTGAATTGGAGGAGTACAATTTGCAGATTACATTGAGTTTTGATTAGTAAGGAATTATTTGAATTCAAAACATATGCAATTAAGTTGTGGGAGTTAATGATTGCTATTTAAATTTAAATTCATTGTCACCAATTGAGGAAGGCTTTCAATAAGTGAAGTGGTTTGAATTTCAAATTGAAATTGCTGCCTATTTTGTTGTGAGTTGCGGTTAGAACTTGTGGGGAGTGAAGTATATTTTGTTATTGTTGTCGTGGAATTAGAGTATGTTTGTTGTTGTTTCCATTTCTTATTGTTGTAGTGGAGGTGGAGTGCAATTTGTTGTTGTTGCCGTGGGAGTTATTGGTGAAGTGTGTGCACCGTGATTGAGGTGTGTGTAGTGGTGTAAATTTGTGGAGTTGTGTGGATTAAAGGTGCTGCACATCAATATCAATTGTAGGTGTGAAACCGTGGCAAGAAAGGAAAGTTGAAGTAGTAGAATTTGAATTCAAAAATGAACATTAAAGTGTGAAAGTAATTGAACTTATTACTTCAACACTTGTGAGTTGAATTTAATTTCTTAACTACTTAGAAGTATTTATTTGTGCTTCACTTAGTCTAATATACTTGAAGTGATAAGAAGTATTTATTGCATTGGTGACTTGTTGCACCGTGGGTGTATAAGTGTGTGTGGTTATCCAAACTTGTTATTGTGACATGGTGAAGTGAAGGGAGTGTGCTACAATTTTTTTTTTGAGATTACATTTGTACTTCAGATAAATCGCATCCACAAACATGTCATATGATAGTGTGAATGGGTACATTGGCAATGAGGCCAATAACCAAGTGGGTGGCAGACTAGGTCATTGAAATACAAGTGGAAGAACTCTAGATGAGCAACTTCAGGACCTTACCACAATTGTTGCTACATTGGCAACAAGAATTGATAGGATGACATTACCACCACAACCATGTTGAGAGGCCATGTATCTTTTAGTAAGGTCCTACAAACACGGCCATGTTGGGAGGTCATGTATCTTTTGGTATAGTCCTACAAACTGAATTTTTCTATACTAATTCCTCCTAAATCCTTATTGCTATGTTTTTTTAATCTAACTAATCATTATATTACCCATATCTAACATAAAGTTAGGTTTTAGTGTACTTACTAGGCTCAAATTCACACTTGGTGTTTGAATTTAGTTGATTCCTCGCTTATTTAACACATTTTGCAATTCAATTCCTATGAACAACCAAGTCAATTCATGATTTTGATTTCAATTGTTAGAATAGACCCTTGTTTGCTAACTACGATCCTTACCTATTTGATTAGCTACTTGATTCGCCTTTAGGTTGCCTTAGGTTTTCCAGTAGGGTTCTCTCTCTACCCCTTTAGTTTTTTTGGATAGCAATTGACAAATGAGCAAAAAGGACAAAACCTTAAGTTAGTTTTGCTTTTATAGTCCAACTAGGAAAAGACACCTTTACCCCTTGTCCTACTTGTTTATTTATGACATTACCACTTATTATATTTATACATGTATTTATTTTTAAAACATGATTACATATAATGAGTTGTTTTAGGAATATAAATGTAGAGTTAAATTAGATTCTAATAGAAGTATGGGTGGTGGCTCTTATCCAATTCCATCGGCAAATGATGAATGTGATAAATAAATAAATAAATAAGTTGGTAGAATACTTAAGTGCCATCACTATTGATGGCTAAATGAAGTCAGAGTTGGACCACTATCTAGAAGAGTTTGTATTACCTTAGAGTGAGGATATTGGTATTCTTAAATAGTGGAAGTTAAAAGGAATCATATATTATACATCACAAGAAATAGTTAGGAATATTTTAGCTACTCATGTATTTATAATTGCCTTTGAATCTGCATTTAGTACTAATGGATAAATAATTAACTTGAAAAGTTGACTCCATCTAACTATAGTAGAGACAATGATGTATACATACAATTGGTTACCAAATTAAAAAGAAGAGATGAATGCTTTAATCATATAATATTGTAATAATTTACTAATGAAAAATTTTCATATTGCCTATATTCTAATGTATTTTGTGTAAAATGTTTTCTTCTGTAGGTATGAAGATAATTGAGGAAGAAAAAGATGAGATTTGACTATTAGGGGGATAGATTGATGAATATTAGATTTTATTGATTACAATTTGATGTGCCTACAATCTAATTGTAAGAACACCAAATCTAATTGCTCTAATGGCATAAATTCTACTTTCCATGTGAACCCTAATTATACAAATCAATGTGTTCCAGTCACCAAAATGATGACATGATTTAAAGGAATTATATTATATATCAATGATAGGAGAAACCAAGTATCAAATTCCAATCAAAGGCACAATCCTTAGCTAGTAAGACAAACCCTAAATTGCGTGAAATATTAACATAATAAGAACAAATCCAATCACTCACTAGATATGTGATAGAGCCATTTTATACTCAATTTTTATAGTATGAATTGTATTAATTTATTATTGATTTTATAGAAATCATAAGGAAATGGTACTTAAGTTTATTATGGTGATAAATCAGGTTTAATGGAGTCAAGAGTGCTAATTCAATTGACTTAGAGAAGTCGTCTACAATTTGGATCAAAGTTAAGGATTTACACCGTCGGCGTACAAGAGAAGAATACACGAAGAAAATAGCTTTTTGGAAGAAACAAGGGAAGTACACGAGCGTATATTTCTAGAGCACGGTCGTATGTCTAGCTTGAAAAAAACCAACAGAAGCTTATACGGTTTAAATACACGGCCGTGTATAACTGTGGTTTGAGACCGTGTATATGGATAAGTTTGGCCGTTTCAGGAGATCTTTCGGTTTTCATATATATATCTCTTCGTTTTCCAGAAGGAGAGAGTTGAGGAGGAAAGAAACCAAATAGGAAAAGCAGGAGACACCTGAAAAATAGACACTTTTCATCTTTTTCAGTTTTTGATTTTGTTTTAGTTATCAACATGTGTGGCTAAACAATCTTCTAGCCAAAGGATCATCAATAGTTTAGTTCTTTAAGAATTGTGAGATCTAATTGATCTGTCTTTATTCTATTCTTTATTTTTGGGTATTTATATATCTTCTGAATGTTTTGTTATTATTATCTTGTTTGATTGGTATGAATTAGAGCTCTTCTATTCAATTATCAAGTTAATATATTGTCAATTAGAACGTCAGATCCGTAATTGTTTGATAGTTCTAATCTCTGTGACACAATAACATGTTTGGTTATAGAATAAATAGTCAAATTCATGTTATGGAGATATATAACCTTGTTTAAACAGGTTATCTTATAATCTACTGGCATGAATTGGTGGTCTCTCTAGTTTTTAATGCTATTGATAGATTAAATCCTAAGAGCTTGTTTAGGGTTGTTTAATCAATAAGAGAAGTAATCAAAGAGCTTGTTTTGATTATCAAGAAAGTAAGGAGAGATAGGTTATTAAATCTTGTTAATAACCATAACCAGTTTATCTGAGATAAGGAATTGAAAATATTTGCATCAATGATCATTTCTATGAATTAAACTATAATGATACCTTTGGTTAGGCTTTCATCATTATAAAATTTTATTATCTAATTTTAGTTTTATTTGAATTTACAAACAAAACCCCAATTCTTCTTTTTCTCTCTATTTTCTTTTAATAGAAATATATTTAACCAATCCCTGTGGATACGACCCTACTCATTGCTATATACAAATTATATAATTGTTTAGGAGTAGGTTTTAATTTTGTTGGATTCGACACCGGGATTGGTGTCAAATTTATTTCTGTTCTTGCATGACTCTTTCTTCTCATACAGGTGAACTCACTTATAATCTAGAGATTGAGAAGACTACTAAGAGATTGCAAAGAGAAGCTAAGCTACGTCAAAAAGAAACCGTTATATCTTCATCCCCTGGACTGAATTTGTCTGATTCATCCATTGAATCTGAAAAAGAAGAAGATATGGCAAATCCTGAGAGAACATTAAGAGAATTGGCTACACCGGATGTGAATCAACAACCACTTTGTATTCAATATCCTGAATTGGCTGTTGAATTTGAATTGAAATCTGGTTTGATACATTTGCTACCCACTTTTCATGGTCTTGAGAATGAAGATCCTCACAAACATTTGAAAGAGTTTCATATAGTGTGTTCTAGTATGAGGCCGCAAGGAATATCCGACGATCAAATCAAGTTGCGTGCCTTTCCATTTTCTTTAAGTACTAGAGCTAAAGATTGGTTGTTTTATTTGCCTCCAGGTTCTATTACTACTTGGATAGATATGGTGAAGCTCTTCCTGGACAAATTTTTCCCTGCATCTAGAGCCGCTAGCATAAGAAGAGAGATATGTGGTATCAAACAGAAGGATACCGAGACTCTTCATGAGTATTGGGAGAGGTTCAAGCAACTTTGTGCAAGCTGTCCATAACATGGGATATCTGAACAACTTCTCATTCAACACTTCTATGAAGGTCTGCTTCCGATGGAGAGGAAGATGATGGATGCTGCTAGTGGAGGTGCCATAGTGAATAAAACCCCTTGTTAAGCTGGGGAATTGATCTCCATTATGGCTGCTAATTCACAACAATTTGGGTTTAGACATGATTCTTCTTCAAGGAAGGTAAATGAGGTAAGTGTTTCTAACCTTGAACATAAAATTTCTAACCTAACCTCCCTTGTTCGGCAGATAGCCCTCGAAAATACACAGCAGGTGAAGGCGTATGGAATTTGTGCTACCCCTAATCATCCTACTGACATGTGCCCCACATTGTAAGATGACAATCATGAGCATGACAATATGATCCCTATTCGAATACTTATAATCTTGGATGGAGGGATCATCCTAACTTCAAATATGGCAATAGACCACAAAACTTCCAACAATTCCAGCCTAGGCCATCAAACCAAGTACCACAAGCTCCTTCCAATTCAGGTATGTCTCTTGAGGAAATTGTTAAATCGCTTGCTGTTAATACAAAACAATTTCAGGATGAGACAAAGCAGAGCATTCAAAACTTGGAGAGGTAAGCCAACTTGCTTCTTCTATAAACAGGTTAGAAACACAAGGTAAGTTACCTTCTCAAACTATCACAAATCCAAAGCAAAGCGCTAATGCAATTATCTTGAGAAGTGGAACAGAATTGCAAGGATCAAATAAGAAAGGACACCAATCTAATCTTGAGCAAGAGACTAAGAAAGAGATCTCGACTCCGGGCCAGCAGGATAACCAGACTAGAGGATCCCTCGTTGAACCACCAAAGGTCATGGTGACAGCACCCCCTTTCCCTTCTAGATTAGCGAAATCCAAGAATGAAGTTGAAGAAAAAGAGATTCTTGAAATTTTTCGCAAGGTTGAGGTAAATATTCCTTTGCTTGATGCAATAAAACAAGTACCTCGCTATGCTAAATTTCTTAGAGAGTTGTACACTAACAAAAGAAAGCTGAAAGGTAATGAAAAGATTAGTGTAGGTGAGAATGTTTAAGCTATTCTTCAAAAGAAGCTTCCTCCTAAAAGTAAGGACCCAGGTATGTTTACTATTCCTTACAAAATAGGTAATCTTGGAATTTTTAAAGCCATGTGTGATCTAGGAGCTTCGATTAATGTCATGCCTTTGTCTATTTATCAATGTTTGAATGTTGGTCCATTGAAGGAAACAGGTGTTATTGTTTAACTTGCTAACATGTCTAATGCTTATCCTGAGGGAGTTCTAGAAGATGTTTTAGTATAAGTTAATGGGCTGGTTTTCCCTGCTGATTTTTATGTGCTTGATGATGAGATCCATGATGAGAGCCAAGCCGGAAGACGAAATGTGGATCCTCTTGAAGTGTCGCCTGGACCGATCACAAGAAATCGAGCAAAACGATTTAAGGAAGCACTTAACAGGTTGATAAAGGTTGTCCATGAAGCCGGAAAGGATTGGAGCAATCATGAAGTTGGAACGGATTGGAACAACCATGGGAAGACCCTTGCCTTTGTACAAGTTATACTGGACACGGGTTGAAGAGGGCATGTACTTTCAAGGCACGGCCGTGTAGGAGTCAAGCAAATCCACATAAAGATACACGGCCAAAGTACACGAGCGTGTATGTTGCCAGAAGTTGCACAAAAAGATACACGGCCACAGTACACGGGCGTGTATGTTGCCAGAAGTTGCACAGAAAGGTATACGGCCAAAGTACACGGGCGTGTACACGACCGTGTATCCCCTGCCGGCCAGCTTGTTCTGTTTTCGCATTTTTACGCCACTTATCTAAACTACGTCGTTTTGGACTTGTTTTACACAAATTGTAACCCTAGTATAAAAGCTCATAGGGTTTAGAACAACTAAGATTTGACATCTTTGAACATTAAACACTTTTGAGAGGCATCTCTCTTGGTTCTTCAAGAACTAAATCGAACTTATCAGATTGATTTCCGTGGCGTTCATCCCAACTTATCAATTGGTCTTTCATCCTGATTGTGGCGTCTTCACTTTATACCAAGGTTCTTGTCTCGCTTATAGACAACGGGTCGCGGTTTTCCACTTTAGGTGTTTGGGCGTCTTAGGCAACAAATTTCCGAACGTATTGGTATTTGGTTTCGTCACGGGTTGGCGTGGTTCGTATCAGTTTGGTATCAGAGCTTAGGTTTTTCAAAACATCAAGTTCGGTTGAGGAAGGTAATATCAAAAACCCTAACTCCAATCGTTCATATCAATTATTGTATTCAATTTCGTAGTATTGATTGTCTTTTGATGGTGTAATATCGCCTAGGAGATCGTTAAAAAAAAAAAAAGAGTAAAAATCACGACAAAAAAAAAGAAGGGAAAAGAAAAGAAGAGAGAAATGTGATCAAAAGCCAAAAACAGAGATAAAAAAAAATCGGATAGAAAAATAGAGGAAAATTTACGAACCTTAGAGTTGTTTCGAATTCTACGGAAGGAAATTGGTGTAGTTCGGGTTAGTTCCAAGAGAATTGAGAAGAGGAAATTGGCGAGTTGATATCATCATTTTTTTGTGAGAATACATGAGTGACTGTGTGATATCATCATTTGAGCGAAACACGTAAGAGAGTGTATCGTGAGGATTAATTATATATATATTTGTGTTAGTACTAATCTTTTCTGGAGGAACCATGTCGAGGTAACATTCTCCTGAAGGTGAGAGGGGAAGGTTTGATGCTAGGTTAGTAATTGAGGCATTGAGGGAGAAATTAAGAGGATGTTCTAAGAGGGAATGGAACAAATTCATGAGACGGTAGAGCAAAGACTAGAGCAATCCACAAACGTATTCCAAGGGCGTAAGAGGAAGAGTCGTTCTAGGAGAGTACCGAGGGGTGGAGATGAAATGACGGATGATGACTTTGATGAGCCTTCTGTTGGGAGTTATAGAGGTTATAGTGGTCGGAATAGAGGAACTAGGGATTGGGAAGATAGAGGAGATAGGAATAGAGAGGATGATCAATTGAGCAACATAAAGATGAAGATTCCTCCTTTCTAAGGGAAGAATGATCCTGAGGCATATTTGGAGTGGGAGAAGAAGGTAGAGATGGTGTTTGATTGTCATAACTATAGCAGGAGAAAGAAGGTGAAACTTGCTGCCATTGAATTTTTAGATTATGCTATAGTGTGGTGGGATCAACTAATGTTGAATAGAAGAAGGAGTGGCGAGCCACCTATTGAGTCTTGGGAAGAGATGAAAAGAGTGATGAAGAAGCGATTTGTGCCTGCGTATTATTATCATGAATTGCACAACAAATTGCAAACTCTTAAGCAGGGAAGCCGAAGTGTAGATAAGTATTTCAAGGAGATGGAAGTCACTATGATTAGGGCGAATGTAGAGGAGGATAGAGAGGCTACAATGGCTAGATTTCTTGCTGGGTTGAATAGAGAAATCCAAAATGTTGTTGATGATGTGCCTAAACACACTTAAAAGCACATCCAAAAGACTTAAGAATAACTATCTCAAGTCAAGGCAAAATCGGATCCAAAAAATGGCACTTTTCAAATGAAACCTAATGATGAAATGATGAAATTCAAACAACTAATGATATAATCTGAATACCACAATGGAAATGGCTTCTAACAACACTCTAATTTCATATAATCCACGAAAATGAAGCCTCAATTTGATAAAAGAAAACCGTCACAAAACAATCCCTTTTCCAATTGTGAAAATCACGTTAACAAGGAAATCCTTAAAGATGAATTGAATCAACTTGATAATTCCTTCAAATAATCACAAGAATTCGTGGATACAACAAGTAAATCTGACCAAGAATGTTCTAATCCAACCCTAGATATTACACACTAGAGAAGAAAAAGAAAACACAACAAGTAGGAATTGATATGACTCACAAATTCCAATTGTTGCACTCGCCACAATTCCAACTTCTTGGGATTGAAATTGATAAGAGAATTTTGGAATTAGGAAACCCTAAGCCCTCTCATGAAATGTTAAGTGTATAATCTGCAAAATTAGCCTCCTCAAACCCTCTCTTAAGCAAGTATTTATACTTGCTACTCCTAGGGTTAAAAAGTCCTCAAAATTACAAGTTTGCCACTTTTAAGGTGGCTAACCCTAAATGAAACTTACAAGGAAATAAAAGTGTCCTAAAACCAAAATACAACTAAAATAGTTCATAAAAGAAGAAATAATATAAAATAAATGGTCTTCATGATGCCGATCTTCTATAGGATCTGTCGGTTCAACTCATCGCCGGTTCAGGTCGGTCCATGGATAACCCACAATCTAAGTCTGAGTGAGTTTATCCATTGCCCTGTAAAGCATGATAAGTATTCCTGTTGGAATATAAAATACATGAATAAGATAAAAGAGGTTAGTAAACGAATAATTCCAGGGTCGATTTGCTCAAAATGGGTCCTCATCGCTAAGATTCGAAATCCTTTAGTTCTTGCCCTAATGATAGGTCTTGTCGGATTTTTATTCCTATCAATTGAATTGCAGCATTATGTAGAATTGGAGGATATGGTCCACATGGCTATAAAGGTTGAGAACCAGCACAAGAGGAGAGGTAGTAGTAATGCACGGTTGAAACAGGGTAATGATTCACCCACTTGGAAGACTAATCAATGGAAGAAAGAAGAAAAGCCTTTACCCACCAAACCAAAAGGGGAGCTGAGACAAGCGGGTTCTACTCCTGGTAACCAAGGTAACCCTAATTCTTCTACTTTTAGAAATCGTGACATTAGATGTTTTAAATGTCAAGGTAAAGGTCATATTGCTAGTGACATTAGATGTTTTAAATAGGCGTGTTATGATTTTGTGTGATGATGGAGAGTATGAGACTGAGGGGGATAGTGAAGAAGATGATATGCCTCCATTAGAGGATGCTAGTGATGATGAGGAGCCTACAATGGGAAGGCTAGTGGCAGTAGTAAAGCGAGCTTTGAATGTACAGGTGAAGGAAGAAGAGGAGGTGCAAAGAGAGAATATATTTCATACTAGATGTTATATAGGAGATCACATTTGTAGTTTGATCATTGATGGAGGAAGTTGCACCAATGTAGTGAGCAATTTTATTGTTGAGAGGCCGGGGCTCAAAACTGTTAGACACCCTAGTCCATATAAATTGCAGTGGTTAAATGATAGTGGTGAGACTAAGGTGAGTAAGCAAGCCTTGATTCGTTTTCGCATTGGTAGGTATGAGGATGAGGTGTTATGCGATGTAGTGCCAATGCAAGCATGTCATGTGTCATTAGGGAGGCCATGGCAATTTGATAGGAAGGCTGTTCATGATGGCTTTTCTAACAAGTATACGCTTGTTCACCAAGGGAAAAGTTTTAACCTTAAACCTTTAACACCTAAACAAGTGTATGAGGATCAGTTGCAGCTAAAACAGTCGTTTGCAAAACACAAGGTGAGTGAAAAGCAGAGGGAGAGTGAGAGAGCAAAAGACAATGAGAAAGAAAAGGAATATAAAAGTCAAGATCAAAAGGAAAAAGAGAGGAAGGCCGGAAAGAGTGTGAGAGGCCAAGTTGAAGGGGAATCAACTTTGGTGGTGAGTGAAAAGGAGAGGGCAGCCTTGCAAAATGAGAGTTGTGGTGGCAAGTGCGAGTGTAGTAAGGAGAGCATTAGTGATGAGGCAACCTATGTTGTTTCTGGTTTTTAAGGAAACATGTTTGACTACTAACGACTTATTTAACTCTTTGCCTAGTGTGGTTGTGTCTCTTGTGCAAGACTTTGAAAATGTCTTTCCGAGGGAACTCCAAAGGCAGTTTGATAAATTAATGGAGAAGGGATACGTGAGAGAAGGCATGAGTCCATGTGCAGTGCCTGTGATTTTGGGGCCTAAGAAGGATGGATCATGGAGAATGTGTGTTGACTGCCGCGCCATCAACAACATTACGATAAAGTATCGTCACCCTATTCCTTGCTTAGATGACTTCTTAGATTGGTTATATGAGTATAGTGTCATTCCTCATGAGCCTTGGATAGACATGTCCATAAATTTTGTGTTAGGATTATCTAAGCCTAGGCATGGTCAAGATTCTATTTTTGTGGTTATGGATAGGATTTCTAAAATGGTTCATTTCAGTCCTTGTCATAAAACTGATGATGCTATACACATTGTTGATTTGTTCTTTAGAGAGGTAGTGCGTCTGCATGGTATACCTAGTAGCATTGTTAGTGATCGGGATGTAAAGATTTCGAGTCATTGTTGGAGAGCATTGGGGGAAAAGTGGGGAACTAAACTAATGTTTTTCAACTATCTGTCACCTACAAACTGATGGGCAAATTGATGTGGTTAATAGGACTTTAATTCAATTGTTAGGGGCAATCATAGAGAAGAACATTAGGGCTTGGAAGGATTGTCTACCATTTGTGGAGTTTGCATACAAAAGGGCTTTATATAGTACTACTCATTGTTCACCATTTGAGATTGTGTATGGTTTTAACCCATTGCTTCCTATTTATTTATTGCCATTGCGACCTAACAAGTTTGTGAGTTTTGAAGCTGATTCTAAAGAAGATTTCGTGAGAAGGCTAAACATTGAGCAAAAAACGGAGCAATATGTGAAATAAGCCAACAAGGGTTGTCAACAAGCTATTTTTGAACCCGGAGATTGGGTTTAGGTTCACATGCACAAAGAGCAGATTCTCGTACAGTGTAGATCTAAAATACTTCCTAGAGGCGATGGACCAATTCAAAGTCTTGAGCGCATCAATGATAATGCATACAAGAAAAATCTACCAGGTGAGTATCCAGTAAGTGTCATGTTTAATGATACTGATCTAAGTCCATTTGATGCAGGCAATGATTTGAGGACAAATCCTTTTCAAGAGGAGGGGAATGATGAGATCCATGATGAGAGCTAAGCCGGAAGAAGAAATCTGGATCCTCTTGAAGTGCCACCTGGACCGATCACAAGAAATCGAGCAAAATGATTCAAAGAAGCACTAAACGGGTTAATAAAGGTTGTCCATGAAGCCAGAAAGGATTGGAGCAATCATGAAGTTAGAACGGATTGGAACAACAATGGGAAGACCCTTGCCTTTGTACAAGTTATATTGGACACGGGTTGAAGAGGGCGTGTACTTTCAAGGCACGGCTGTGTAGGAGTCAAGCAAATCCACAGAAAGATACACGGCCAGACTACACGAGCGTGTATGTTGCCAGAAGTTGCATAGAAAGATACACGGCCAAAGTACACGGGCGTGTATGTTGCCAGAAGTTGCACAGAAAGGTACACGGCCAAAGTACACGGGCGTGTACACGGCCGTGTATCCCATGCCGACCAGCTTGTTCTGTTTTCGCGTTTTTACGCCACTTATCTAAACTACGTCGTTTTGGACTTGTTTTACACGAATTGTAACCCCAGTATAAAAGCTCCTAGGGTTTAGAACAACTAAGATTTGACATCTTTGAACATTAAACACTTTTGTGAGGCACCTCTCTTGGTTCTTCAAGAACTAAATCGAACTTATCGGATTGATTTCAGTGGCGTTCATCCCAACTTATCAATCGGTCTTTCATCCCAATTGTGGCATCTTCACTTTATACCAAGGTTCTTGTCTCGCTTATAGACAACGGGTCGTGGTTTTCCACTTTAGGTATTTGGTCGTCTTAGCAACGAATTTCCGAACATATTGGTATTGGGTTTCGTCATCGGTTGGCGTGGTTCATATCACTTGACATGGAAAATGATAATTCTCATAATTCATCACTAATATTATTAGGGAGACCATTTCTTAAGACATCCATGACGAAAATTGATGTACATGACGGTACCCTCACTATGGAATTTGATGGTGAAGTGATTAGATTTAACATTTATGGTGCCATGAAATATCCTAGTGATATCTCTCTTGTTTTTGTTATGGATGTTATTGACCCATTAACATAGGCTACATTTGACTTAATAGACGGTGATGAGTTGAAAATTGCACTTAATAAGAGTCTTAATATTAATACATTAAAAACTCTTAAGAAGAAGTTTGTAATATCCTCGGATTTGCAGGACATGATTTGTGAGCTAGAATCATTAAAACCTATCAGGTATGGTGTGTCCTACATTAATTTACCTCCTTCTAACACAAGACTTCTTCCTTTTATTGTGCAGGCACCAAAGCTGGAATTAAAACCCCTACCCAAACATCTAAAGTACATCTTCTTAAGAAAAAATGAGACTCTTGTTGTGATAGTCTCTAACAAACTAAGTACTTTAGAAGAAAAAAAGTTGATTCGGGTGTTGAGAGAGTATAAAGAGGCCATTGGATGGTCCATAGCTGATATCAAAGGACTAAGCCCTTCCACATGCATGCACAAGATATTAATGGAAGATAATTGAAAACCTTCAAGAGAAGTTCGGCGCCGTTTGAACCCACCTATGATGGAAGTAGTTAAGAAAGAGATCTTGAAACTTCTCAATGCAGGTATGATCTATCCAATTTCCGGTAGCAAATGGGTAAGTCCAATTCAATTTGTTCCAAAGAAAACGGGCTTAACTATGATTGAAAACTCTAATGGTGAGTTTATTCCTACGCTTGTTCAAAATGGATGGAGGGTTTGTGTTGATTATTGGAAGTTAAATGCGTCAACTAGAAAAGATCACTTCCCTCTTCCTTTTCTTAATTAGATGCCTGAACGTTTGGCTGGCCATTCTCACTATTGTTGTCTTGATGGTTATTCAAGTTTTCATCAAATTCCAGTGGCACCGGAAGATCAAGAGAAGACTACTTTCACATGTCCATTCGGTACTTTTGTGTATCGAAGGATGCCTTTTGGGCTCTACAATGCCTCAGCCACATTCCAAAGGTGTATGGTTAGTATATTTCAGATTATGTGGAGAATATCATAGAAGTTTTCATGGATGACTTCATTGTCTATGATAACTCTTTTGATTCATGTTTGACTAACTTTACAAAAGTGCTTCAGAGATGTATAGATAAGAATCTTGTATTGAACTATGAAAAATGTCACTTTATGGTTGAACAGGGCCTAATTCTAGGTCATAGTGTATCTTCTAGGGACTTGAAGTCGATAAAACTAAAATAGAATTGATTAAATCCTTACCTTACCCTGTAAGTGTACGGCAAATTCGCTCTTTTCTTGGGAGTGCAGGACTCTATCGACGCTTCATCAAGGATTTTTCCAAGATTCCTTAGCCCTTATGTAGATTGCTGCAAAAAGAAGTGGCATTTGAGTTCAATGAGGCCTGCAAACATGCTTTTGACACATTGAAGGATAAGTTAACTTCTGCTCCAATCATTCAACCACCTAACTGGAACCTTCCTTTGAAATTATGTGTGATGCGAGCAATTATGCAATTGGAGCTATTCTTGGCCAAAGAGTTGGAAAAGCTTCTCATGTCATTTACTACGCTTCTAGAACATTGGATAGTGCTCAATGCAACTATTCCACAATGGAAAAAGAACTCTTAGCTATTTTTTTTTCTTTAGAAAAATTCAGATCATATTTACTTGGTACTAAGGTAATTGTTTACTCTGATCATGCAGCTCTCAAGTACCTGCTCGCGAAGAAGGAGGCGAAACCAAGACTTATTCAATGGATACTCTTATTACAAGAGTTTGATCTGGAAATACGTGATAGGAAAGTCTCTGAAAACTTAGTTGCCGACCACCTCAGTAGAATACTCATCAGTGAAGAGTCAATACCACTACAATATGATTTTCCAAATGAGCATCTCTTTTCTATTCAAAAGACAATTCCTTGGTATGCTGATATTGTCAACTATTTGGTTACTAAGACACTACCAAGTGATTTGTCTAGGGCTCAAAAAGATAAAATTAAAAGTGATGCTAAGTACTATATATGGGATGATCCGTATTTGTGGAAACATTGTGTTGATCAAATCATTAGAAGGTGTATTTCTCAAGACGAT
Source organism: Laguncularia racemosa (assembly GCA_037954665.1). Classification (NCBI taxonomy): domain Eukaryota; kingdom Viridiplantae; phylum Streptophyta; class Magnoliopsida; order Myrtales; family Combretaceae; genus Laguncularia; species Laguncularia racemosa. Next base: position 27,927 of record JBBMOL010000699.1, read on the forward strand.
ATTCCTTCTGTCATGCAATTTTGTCACTCATATGCGTGTGGTGGACACTTTGGCCCTAAGAGGACAGCTCAAAAAGTGTTAGGGTGTGGGTTGTTTTGGCCTACCTTGTTTCGTGATTCTTATATGTTTTGTAAGTCTTGTGAACGATGTCAGAAAGTTGGCAACTTAGGACATAGAGACCAAATGCCACTTACCCCTATTCTTGCTTGTGAAATATTTGATATATGGGGTATTGATTTTATGGGTCATTTTCCTCTTTCTTTCGGTAATGTTTACATCCTTCTTGCTGTGGATTATGTCTCAAAGTGGGTGGAAGCCAAAGTGACCCGAACTAATGATGCCAAAGTTGTTGTGGATTTTGTCAAATCTCATATTTTTGCTAGGTTTGGGACACCAAAGGCTCTTATCAATGATCGTGGCACACACTTTTGTAATAGAGTAGTAGAAACTCTGCTTAAAAAGTACAATGTCACGCACCGCACTTCCACCGCATACCACCCTCAAACCAATGGATTGGCAGAGGTATCAAATCGAGAAATAAAGTCTATTCTGGAAAAAACTGTCAATCCAAGCAGGAAGGATTAGAGCATAAGACTTGAAGATGCATTGTGGGCCTGCCGGACAGCTTACAAGACCCCTATAGGTATGTTTCCTTATTGTTTGATATTTGGTAAACCATGTCACCTCCCTGTGGAGTTAGAACATAGGGCATACTAGGCTGTAAAACAATGTAACATGCAAATGGATGAGGCTGGTGAGCACAGAAAACTTCAATTACAAGAACTTGAAGAAATTCGAAGAGAAGCTTATAAGAGTACTAAAATCTACAAGGAAAAAACAAAGGATTTTCATGATCAAATGATTTCTCAAAAGAATTTTTCTGTAGGTCAAAAAGTATTACTTTATCACTCTCGATTGAAGTTGTTTTCTGGAAAACTACGCTCACAGTGGGTTAGTCCTTTTGTTATCACTAACATATTTTCACATGGTGCAGTGAAGATCGCAAGTCTTGAAACTGGTAAGACTTTCAAAGTCAATGGTCATCGCTTGAAACCTTTTTATGAAGGATTTCAAGTGTGTAATATTGAAGAAACCAGTTTAACTTACCCCGAGTACTGCAATTAATTACCAGGAACATCTAGCCAAAGACGTTAAAGAAAGGCGCTTCATGGGAGGCAACCCATACTAAATATATATATATATATATATATATATATATTTCAATTTATTTTATTTTAGTTTTGATTTGATTTTTTCTTTTGATTAGCTGCAGAAAGGGTACATATCATCAGATGACACTCCCTCGTGCTTAGGGGAGAACTCCAATCACTTTACACTTTATATCAGGGAAGTACCAGTATTCCTTTTCTCTTATTCTCTAATGTTCCTTATGTTTTTAATTCCTCTTTAATTGTGCTGAATTAGGAACAGTGCGGACACTATTCAAACTAAGTGTAGGGGAGAGGATAATAAAATATAGAGAATAGAGAATTGAGTATGATTAGCTAACATCTAAAATCATATTATACTCATACTTTGAATATTTGTCCTTAGGCATTATATGGCAAAATTTTAAGCCAAATTTTTCAGAATTTTCATCAAATCTGGATATTGTACTAAATGTTGTAATAGGTATCTACAAAATGTGAAATTGACTTGTTCAAGTGCTTTACTCACCTACTGTTGTGATTAGAATACTTAGTTAAAATTAAGTAGTGAATTTTTGAAGAAACAAATTTACCTTGTATTTAGCTTTAGAATTGGAAGTCTAAGAGTAGGTCGAGTTCTTAAGTGAAAAATAAACAAGTTTACTTCAAGGTTAAATTAGTTACTATATACTCTTTGAAGTTGTTTTTGAAACAATGATAACACTTAGTGGAAGAAGTAGAAGAAACTTTCTCCTTAGTGATCCTTTATAAAAAAAGTCTTAATATTATGATAGCATTCGGAAAAAAAAAAAAAAAAAAAGGAAAAGAATCAAGCATAGCCATTACTCCAATGATTCAAGTAATTGAGTTAAGAGTATTCAAACTTGAATGTTAGAGTGAGGAAGAGTTCGTAGGGGTATCTTAAAACCTAGTCACTTGAGTGACGAGCTCAGGATGTTGCAGACTCGATGAACTCACTATAACGATAAGGGCGAAAAAGGTGAAAGTTCATGAAAAAGAAGCGAGCAAAAATCCGTCAATATAGATGCTTGATTAAATCAAAAGAATATGAATGTAAAGATCATTGAATGAAATAAGACTTATAATAAAAAGGGAGAAAGTCTAGGGAAAGAGTAGATACCATATGGTTTTACTTTGTGTTGCAAAGATTATATACTTGTTAATATCCAATGAAGTTTAATTGGGTGTTTTTCCTTATTGGATTAAGTATTTACTTTTGGAATAAAAGTTCTTTTGCTAAACATGAGGATTAAAGTTTGTTTTATTTAGATTAGCTATTAAATTTTGACTATGGTAATTTAATCACAGGAAATCAGTTTGGTTGGAGCAGTAGACATTAAAATTACAAGTCATGAATTATAAAAGAATATAGGCTTGAAATGATGAAAAAAAATTCGTATAATCTATGATGGATTTCTCAATTGATTTGATTCAATTGCTTGAGGACAAGTAAGAGTTTAAGTGTGGGGGAATTTGATAGAGCCATTTTATACTCAATCTTTATAGTATGAATTGTATTAATTTATTATTGATTTATAGAAATCATAAGGAAATGGTACTTAATTTATTATGGTGATAAATCAGGTTTAATGGAGTCAAGAGTGCTAATTCAATTGATTTAGAGAAGTCATCTACAATTTGGATCAAAGTCAGGATTTACAACCGCCGGCGTACAAGAGAAGAATATACGAAGAAAATAGCTTTTTGGAAGAAACAAGGGAAGTACACGGGCGTGTACTTCTAGAGCACGGTCATATGTCTGGCTTGAAAAAAACCAACAGAAGCTTACACGGTTTAAATACACGACCGTGTATAACCATGGTTTGAGACTGTGTATATGATAAGTTTGGCTGTTTCAGGAGATCTTTCGTTTTCATATATATATATCTTCATTTTCCAAAGGAGAGAGTTGAGGAGGAAAGAAACCGAATAGGAAAAGCAGGAGACACTTGAAAAACAGACACTTTTCATCTTTTTCAGTTTTTGATTTTGCTTTAGTTATGAACATGTGTGGCTAAACAATCTTCTAGCTAAAGGATCATCAATAGTTTAGTTCTTTAAGAATTGTGAGATCTAATTGATTTGTCTTTATTCTATTCTTTATGTTGGGTATTTATATATCTTTTGAATGTTTTGTTATTATTATCTTGTTTGATTGGTATGAATTAGAGCTCTTCTATTCAATTATCAAGTTAATATATTGTCAATTAGAACGTCAGATCCGTAATTGTTTGATAGTTCTAATCTTTGTGACACAATAACATGTTTGGTTATAAAATAAATAGTCAAATTCATGTTATGGAGATATATAACCTTGTTTAAACAGGTTATCTTATAATCTACTGGCATGAATTGGTGGTCTCTCTAGTTTTTAATGCTATTAATAGATTAAATCCTAAGAGCTTGTTTAGGGTTGTTTAATCAATAAGAGAAGTAATCGAAGAGCTTGTTTTGATTATCAAGAAATTAAGGAGAGATAGGTTATTAGATCTTGTTAATAACCATAACTAGTTTATCTGAGATAAAGAACAGAAAATATTTGCATCAATGATCATTTCTATGAATTAAACTATAATGACACCTTTGGTTAGGCTTTCATCATTATAAAATTTTATTATCCGATTTCAGTTTTATTTGAATTTACAAACAAAACCCCCATTCTTCTTTTTCTCTCTATTTTCTTTTAATAGAAATATATTTAACCAATCCCTGTGGATACGACCTTACTCATTGTTATACACAAATTATATAATTGTTTAGGAGTAGGTTTTAATTTTGTTGGATTCGACACCCATTAATATGACACACTAGTAATAATTGGAATCAACTTAAAAAATTGATATTACTCACAAAATTCTTAAGCCAATCTCACCACAATTCCACACATGAAATTGATAAGAGATTGATTTTCATGCAAGGACTCCCTCACAACAAAGTGTTTGGTTTTTCTCAAAATGTCCAAAAGTCCCATATAAACCTTAGTTAGCAAGTATTTATACTTGATCCTATTACGGAAAAAACCACATGAAAATTAAAAATAAGCCACTTAGGTGGCCGGTTCCAAGAAAAGAAATTACAAATGCTAAATGAAATGGCAGGTTCTCAAAATGATGGGAAAATTTCTAGCACTATTAACCTCTTCAAAATCCAATTTGGATGATTAACCAAATTGCTCATATTTACCTTATGTCTTTATTTCTAATAAAATTTGAGAATAATCTTACAGGTACAATTATATTTCTCCATGGGATGCCAAAATGTCCTACAACTTCAGTTGGACACAGAACATTTTTCTGGATAACAATCAAAGACCCGCTGTGATTGTTCTCTATTCTGAGGCATTGGATCATGAAGATTTATGTTATTTTGTATCTTGTAAATGTTTATTGAACTATTTTGGTTGTATTTTGGTTTTCGAACACTTTTATTTCCTTGTAATTTTCATTTAGGGTTAGCCACCTTAAAAGTGGCAAACTTGTAATTTTGAGCACTTTTTAACCCTAGGAGTAGCAAGTATAAATACTTGCTTAAGAGAGGGTTTGAGGAGGCTTATCCTTTTGTAGATTATACACTTCCTTTCATGTGAGAATTAGGGTTCATACCTTGGTTCCAAAATCTTATCAATTTCAATCCCAAGAGTTGAAATTGTGGCGAGTGCAACATCCTGAAATTGTGAGTTATATCAATTTCATTTTGTTGTGATTTCTTTTCTTCTCTAGTGTGTCATATCTAGGGTTGAATTGAGATATTTCTTGATCAGAAATACATCTTATTGTACATGAATTCTTGTGCTTATTTGAAGTATTTATCAATTATATTTGGTTCATCATTGAAGATTTCCCTAGGAAACGTGTTCTTCACTATTTGAAAGGGATTATTTTTGTTACGGTTTTCTTTTGTCAAATTGTGGATTATTTGCGTGGATTATATAAGATTAGGGTGTTGTTAGAAGGTATTATCAGTGTGGTATTCTAATTATATCATTGGACATTTGGAATTCATCATATCTTCACTTGGTTCTAATACGAACCACGCCAACCTGTAACGAAACCCAATACCAATACGTTCGGAATTCGTTACCTAAGACGCCCAAACACCCCAAGTGGAAACTGCGACCCGTTGTCTATAAGCGAGACAAGAACCTTGGTATAATATGAAGATGCCACAATCGGGATGAAAGACCGATTGATAAGTCGGGATGAACGCCACGGAAATTAATCCGATAAGTTCTAGTTAGTTCTTGAAGAACCAAGAGAGGAGCCTCTAAAAAATGTTTGTAATGTTCTAAGATGTATGTTATTGACCTATTCTAAACCCTAGGAGCTTTATACTAGGGCTACAATTCGTGAAAATACAAGTCCAAAACGACGTCACTTCAATAAGTGCGTAAAAATAACAAACAAAACATGTTGGGCGGTAGGGGATACACGGCCGTGTACTTTGGCCGTGTATGATTCTGTGGAAATTCTTGTCTCCTTAGACGGCCGTACCTTTTAGCCATGTGTCTGGCCGTGTATGATTCTGTGAAATCTTGAGATTCCTACACGGTCGTGCCTTAAAAGTACACGCCCTCTTCATCCCGTATCCGATGTGACTTGTACAAGAGCAAGGGTCTTCCCATGGTTGTTCCAATCCTTTCCAACTTCATGATTGCTCCAATCATTTCCGGCTTCATAGACATCCTTTATCAACCCCTTAAGTGCTTCCTTGAGTCGTTTCGCTCGACTTCTTGTGATCGGTCCAGGTGGCACTTCAAGAGGATCCACAATTCTTCTTCCGGCTTAGCTCTCATCATGGATCTCATCATTCCCCTCCTCTTGAAAAGGATTTGTCCTCAAATTATCACCTACATCAAAAGGACTTAGGTCAGTAACATTAAATGTGGCACTTACTTGATACTCACTAGGCAAATCTATCTTGTATGCATTATCGTTGATGTGCTCAAGAATTTGAAATGGTCCATCACCTCTAGGAAGTAATTTAGATCGACGCTGCACGGGAAACCGCTCTTTGCGCATGTGAACCCAAACCCAATCTCCAGGTTCAAAAATAGCTTGTCAACGACCCTTGTTGGCTTGTTTCACATACTACTCTGTTCGTCGCTCAATGTTCAGCCTTGTCTTTTCATGGATCTGTTTAACAAATTTGGCTTTCTTCTTGCCATCTAGATTAACATACTCAGAAATAGGCAAAGGTGATAAATCCAAAGGAGTTAGTGGATTAAAACCATACACAATTTCAAAAGGAGTAAATTTCGTAGCAGAATGCACTGTACGGTTATAGGCAAATTCAACAGGCGGCAAACAATCCTCCCAGCTTTTAATATTCTTTTTAATTACAGCCCTCAACAAAGTAGATAAAGTTCGATTCACTACCTCAGTTTAACCGTCAGTCTGTGGATGACAAGTAGTAGAGAACAATAACTTAGTTTCTAACTTAGCCTACAAGGTCTTCCAAAAGTAGCTTAAGAACTTAGCATCCCTATCTGATACAATTGTTCTAGGCATACCATGCAATCTCACAACTTCCATAAAGAATAAATTAGCAATATTACAAGCATCATCCATTTTGTGATAAGGAATGAAATGTGCCATCTTAGAAAATCTATCCACAACTACAAAAATAGAATCCTAACCATGTCTAGACCTGGGTAATCCTAACACAAAATCCATAGAAATATCTACCCAAGGCTCATGAGGAATGGGAAGTAGGGTGTAAAGCCCTTGAGGTTGGACTCTAGATTTCGCTTGCTTGCACGTGACACATCACTCACAGATCCTCTCAACATCTCGTTTCATGTGAGGCCAATAGAAGTGTTCCTGCAATACCCCTAAGGTTTTAGCTACTCCAAAGTGTCCCATTAAACCTCCTCCATGAGACTCCCTCACGAGTAATTCTCTTAAAGAACAAAGTCGAAAACATAGTTTACTCTCCCTAAACAAGAATCCTTCATGTTTATAAAATTTTCCATGCCCCACTCTTCTCACATTGCACATACTCCTCACAAAAATCTCGATCAGCAGCATATAACTCCTTAATGTGCTCAAAACCAAGGAGTCTAGAACTAAGAGTAGAGATAAGAGTATACCTTCTAGAAAGTGCATCAGCAACGACATTCTCTTTACCTTACTTGTAGTGGATGACATATGGAAATGTTTCGATGAACTCCACCAAACGAGCATGCCTTTTGTTCAGCTTGTGTTGCCCCTTCAAGTACTTCAAGGATTCATGATCAGTGTGGATCATGAACTCTTTTAGCCAAAGGTAGTGTTGCTAAGTCTCCAGGGCTCGAACCAATGCATATAACTCCTTGTCGTAAGTAGGGTAGTTCAAGGTTTCCCCACTAAGCTTCTCGCTAAAGAATGCAATCGGTCTTCTTTCCTGCATAAGCACTGCTCCAATACCTAACCCTGAAGCATCACACTCAATTTCAAACATTTTAGCAAAGTTAGGTAAAGCAAGTAACGGCGCCTGAGTCAACTTATTTTTAAGCGTCTGAAAGGCCTTCTCTTGTTGCTCTCCCCATTTGAACCCCACATTCTCTTAATGACCTCAGTAAGTGGTGCTGCAATGGTGCTGAAATCCTTCACAAATCTCCTGTAAAAGCTCGCTAGTCCATGGAAACTCCACACATTACTTACATTGGTTGGACTAGGCCATTCTTAGATCACACGAACCTTTTCTTCATCAACCTGTATTCCCTGCGCACTAACAACAAAACCAAGAAACACAAGTTTGTCTGTGCAAAAAGTGCACTTCATGAGGTTAGCATATAATTGTTCCTTTCGAAGCATTTCTAAAACATCCCTCAAGTGAGACATATGATCTTCCAAACTCTTGCTGTAAATGAGGATATCATCAAAATAGACAACCACAAATTTTCCAATAAAAGTCCCCAAAACATGGTTCATAAGTCTCATAAAAGTACTAGGTGCATTAGTTAAACCAAAAGGCATTACTAACCACTCATACAATCCATATTTGTCTTAAATGTAGTTTTCCATTCATCACCTTCTTTCATTCTAATTTGGTGATATCCACTTTTCAAATCAATTTTAGAAAAGACACTAGACCCATGTAACTCATCTAACATGTCATCTAAGCGAGGAATGGGATGACGATACTTTACCGTAATGTTGTTGATGGCGCGGCAGTCAACACACATTCTCCATGTCCCATCCTTCTTAGGCACCAAAATCACAGGCACTGCATATGGACTCATGCTCTCTCTCATGTACCCCTTCTCCATTAATTCATCGACCTGCCTTTGGAGTTCCTTTGTCTCCTCCAGATTGCTCCTATAAGCTGGCTTGTTTGGAATCGATGCTCCGGCTACAAGGTCAATCTGGTGCTCAATACCACGAATAGGTGGTAATCCCTTTGGAATCTCCTCAAGGAAGACTTCTTCAAAGTCCTGCACAAGAGACACAACCACACTAGGCAAAGAGTTAGATAGTTCGTTAGTACTCAAACATTTTTCTTTAAAAACTAGCAACAACATAGGTTGCTTCATCACTAACGCTCTCCTTACTACACTCGCTCTTACCACACAACTCTCCTTTTGTAAGGCTGCCCTCTCCTTTTCACTCACCACCAAAGTTGATCCCTGATGGGTGTCGAATCAACCAAAAATAAAACCTACTCCTAGACAATTATATGATTTTCATATAGTAGTGAGTAGGGTCGAATCCACAGGGATTGGTAAAGATATTTCTATTCAATGAGAATAAAGAGGAAAAGAAAATGGGGGGTTTTGTTTGTGAATCAAAATAAAGTAAGATAAGGTAAGAAAATCGGATATTAATAAAAGCCTAGCCAAAGGAATCAAGATAGTTTAATTCTATGAATTGATCATCGATGCAAGTGTTTTCTATTCTTAGTTCTAGATAAACTGGTTATGGTTATTAACAAGCTCTAACAACCTATCTCTCCTTACTTCCTCGATAACCTCAGACAAGCGCTTTGAATTATTTCTCTTATTGATTAGACAACCCTAGACAAGCGCTTAGGATTTAATCTATCAATAGCATTAAAATCTAGAGAGACCACCAATTCATGCCAGTAGATTATAAGATAACCTATTTAAACATGATCATACACCTCCATAACAAGAATTCGATCATCTATTCTTATAACCAAACATGTTATCGTGTCACTAAGATTAGAACAATCAAACAATTACGGATTTGACGTGCTAGTTGACAATATATTAACTTGCTAATTGAGTAGAAGAGCTCTATTCATACCAATCAACAAAGATAATAATGGCATAACGATCAGAAGATATATGAATACCCAAAAACAAAGAACAGAATAAATACAAGTCAATTAGACCTCACAATTCGTGGAGAATTAAACATCTATGACCCTTTGGCTAGAAAAGTAACTTAGCCACTCATGTTCATAAGAAAAATGAAAATAAAAAATAAAAAAATGATGAAACCCGGATGCCTGCTCTACCTCCTTCCTTCCTTCTTGTTTCCCAGTTCCAAATTTTTAGAGTTGCCCCCTAACCCTCTAGGGTTGGTTCTATTTATAATGTTAGAGGGATGGCATGTGATCTTTTGCTAGCAAGATACGAAAATATCTTTCCTTTTCCAAGTAGATTTCAAGAAGTGAAGATTCTTTCCGCTTGGCACGCCCTACAGCACGGTGTGGGTCAAGCCATGCCTTCATCTCCGCATGATCTTCAAGTCTTCATCCGTACCCAGTGTGTACCACGGCTCCACCCACGGCTAGATTTCCAACCGTACCTTCCTCTATGCATATTCAACAAATCTTCATCCTTGTCCAGTGTGTACCACGGTCTACACCACGGCTAGATGTCAAGCCGTGCCTTCATCTTGTTGATGTTCCACACTTTCTTCTCCTTGGCACACCTAGCTTCCACCACGGCTCCAAGCACGTTTCGCCCACGGCTTCCACCACGGCCGTGTCCTAAGCCGTGTCTCTCTCTGTTCAAAGTCCACATTTCCGCCTTCTTGTCCAGTGAGTAGCACGGTTTGAACCTTAGCCGTACCTCAAGCCGTGCTAATTCCTAGGTAGCTACACGGCCATGTACTTCAACCGTGTATCTTCCTGTTGATTCAAAACCAAATACACGGCCGTGTACTTCAATTACACGCCCATGTACTTCCCTTCGGCGGTGTAAATCCTTGTCTTTGAACCAAGTTGTAGATGGCTTCTCTAATTTACTTGAATTAGCATCTTTGACTCCATTTAACCTGATTTATCACCATAATAGAATTAAGTACCATTTCCTTGGAATTCTATAAAATCAATAGTAAATTAACACCATTTAAGCTATAAAGATTAAGTATTAAAAATGGCTCTATCAAATTCCCCCACACTTAGACTCTTGCTTATCCTCAAGCAATTGCATCAAATCACTTGAGAAATCTGTCATAGATTATACAAACTTTCTTTTCATCTTCCCAAGCATCTATTCATTTGTAATTCATGACTTGTAATTTTAATGTCTACTACTTCAACCAAACTGGTTTCTTATGATCAAATTACCATGGACAAAATTCAATAGCTAATCTAAACAAAACAAACTTTAATCCTCATGTTTAGCAAAAGAATTTTTATTCCAAAAGTAAATACTTAATCCACTAAGGAAAAACACCTAATTAAACTTCATTGGACATTAGCATACATATAATCCTTGCAACATAAAGTAAAAGCATATAATATCAACTCTTTCCTTAGATTTTCTCCCTTTTCTATTATAAGTCGTATTTCATTCAATGAATGTTTACATTCATGTTCTTTTGATTTATTCAAGCATCTATTTTGACGAGTTTTTTGCCCGCTTCTTTCCATGAACTTTTTGCCTTTTCGCCCTTATCGTTATAGTGACTTCATTCAGTCGGCACATCCCGAGCTCGTCACTCAAGTGACCGGGTTTTGAAATACCCCTATGGACTCTTCCTCACTCTAACATTCAAGTTTGAATACTCTTAACTCTATTAGTTGAATCATTGGAGTAATAGCTATGCTTGGTTTTTTTTTTTTTAAGTGTTATGATTGCTTTACAAACAACTTGAAAGAGTATATGGTAACTAATATATCCTAGAAGTAAACTTGTTTATTTTTCACTTAAGGACTCGACTTACTCTTAGACTTCCAATTCTAAAGCTAAATACAAGGTAAATTTGTTTCTTAAAGATTTCACTACTTAATTTTTTACCAAGTATTCTAATCACAGCAGTGGGTGAGTACAGCATTTGAACAAGTCAATTTCACATTTTTGTAGATGCTTATTACAACATTTAGTACAATCTCCAGATTTCATGATAATTTTGAAAAAAATTGGCTTAAAATTGCTTAAGGGCAAACATTCAAAGTATAGATTAATTCTCTATTCTCTATATTTTATTATCCTCTCCCCCACACTTAGCTTAAACAGTGTCCTCACTGTTTCTAATTCAACACAATTGAAGAGGAATTAACAACTCAAGGAACATTAGAGAATAAGAGAAAAGGAAATACTGGTACTTCCCTGATATTGGAGTGTTCCCTTGAAGCTCTGGAAAGTGTCATTTACTGATATGTATCCTTGCTGCAGCTGATCCGGAGAGTTCAAAGCTATACTAAAATCAAAACAAAACTAAACTAAAACAAGACAAAACTAAAAGAATTTTTTTTATTTTTTTTTACATGGGTTGCCTCCCATGAAGCGCCTTTCTTTAACGTCTTTGGCTAGACATTCCTGTACTCAATCACAATACTCGGGGTGAGTTAAACTGGTTTCTTCAATATTACATACTGGAAATCCTTCATAAAAAGGTTTCAAGCGATAACCGTTGACTTTGAAGTTCTTACCAGTTTCAAGGCTTGCGATCTCAACTGCACCATGTGAAAATATGTTAGTGATAACAAAAGGACCAATCCACCGTGATTGTAGTTTTCCAGGAAACAACTTCAATCGAGAATGATAAAGTAATACTTTTTGACCTACAGAAAAATTCTTTCGGGAAATCATTTGATCATGAAAACCTTTTGTTTTTTCCTTGTAGATTTTAGTACTCCCATAAGCTTCTCTTCGAATTTCCTCCAGTTCTTATAATTGAAGTTTTCTGTGCTCACCAGCTTCATCCATTCGCATGTTACATTGTTTTACAACCCAGTATGCCCTATGTTCCCACTCCACAGGGAGATGACATGGTTTGCCGAATATCAAACGATAAGGAGACATACCTATAAGGGTCTTGTAAGCTGTTCGGTAGGCCATAATGCATCTTCAAGTCTTGTGCTCCAATCCTTCCTGCTTGGATTGACAGTTTTTTCCAGAATAGACTTGATTTCTCGTATTTGAAACTTCTGCCAATCCATTGGTTTGAGGGTGATATGCGTGGAAGTGCGATGAGTCACCTTGTATTTTTTTAGTAGAGTTTCCACTATTCTATTGCAAAAGTGTGTGCCACGATCACTGATAAGAGCCTTTGGTGTCCCGAACCTAGCAAAAATATGAGATCTAACAAAATCCACAACAACTTTAGCATCATTAGTTCTGGTCACTTTGGCTTCCACCCATTTTGAAACATAATCCACAGCAAGAAGGATGTACATATTACCGAAAGAAGGAGGAAAAGGACCATAAAGTCAATACCCCATATATCAAATATTTCACAAGCAAGAATAGGGGTCAGTGGCATTTTGTCTCTAACGTCCTAAGTTGCCAGTTGTTTGACATCGTTCACAAGACTTACAAAAACATAAAAGAATCACGAAACAATGTAGGCCAAAACAAACCGCACCCTAATACCTTTAAGCTGTCCTCTTAGGGCCAAAATGTCCACCACATGCATATGAGTGACAAAATTGCAAGACAGAAGGAATATCGTCTTGAGAAATGCACCTTCTAATGATCTGATCAGCACAATGTTTCCACAAATACGGGTCATCCCATACATAGTACTTAGCATCACTTTTAATTTTATCTTTTGAGCCCTAGACAAATCACTTGGTAGTGTCTTAGTAACAAAATAGTTGACAATATCAGCATACCACATAATTGTCTTTTGAATAGAAAAGAGATACTCATCTGGAAAATCATCTTGTATTGGTGTTTGACCCTGCACTGATAGGTATTCTACTGAGGTGGTCGGCAACTAAGTTTTTAGAGCCTTTCCTATTGCGTATTTCCATATCAAACTCTTGTAATAAGAGTATCCATCGAATGATTCTTGGTTTAGCCTCTTTTTTCGCGAGCAGGTATTTGAGAGCTGCATGATCAGAGTAAACAATTACTTTAGTGCCAAGTAAATATGATCTGAATTTTTCTAATGCAAAAACAACAGCCAAGAGTTCTTTTTTCCGTCGTGGAGTAGTTGCATTGAGCATTATCCAATGTTCTGGAAGCATAGTAAATGACATGAGAAGCTCTCCCAACTTTTTGGCCAAGAACGGCTCCAACTGCATAATTGCTCGCATCACACATGATTTCCAAAGGGAAGGTCCAGTCGGGTGTGGATGATTGGAGCGGAGGTTAACTCATTCCTCAATGTGTCAAAAGCGTGTTTGCAGGCCTCATCAAACTCAAATGTCACTTCTTTTTGTAGTAATCGACATAGGGTTGAGTAATCTTGGAAAAATCCTTGATGAAGCGTCGATAGAATCCTGCACTCCCAAGAAAAGAGCGAATTTCCCGTACACTTACAGGGTAAGGTAAAGATTTAATCAATTCTACCTTAGCTTTATCAACTTCAAGCCCCTTAGAAGATACAATATGACCTAAAATGAGACTTTGTTCAACCATAAAGTGACAATTTTCATAATTCAACACGAGATTCTATCTATACATCTTTGAAGCACTTTTGTAAGGTTAGTCAAACATGAGTCAAAAGAGTCAACATAGACAGTGAAGATCATCCATGAAAACTTCTATGATGGTTCTCCACATAATATGAAAATATACTAACCATACACCTTTGAAATGTGGCTGGGGCATTGCAGAGCCCAAAAGGCATCCTTCGATATGCAAATGTACAGAATGGGCAGGTGAAAGTAGTCTTCTCTTGATCTTTCCGGCGCCACTTGAATTTGATAAAACCTGAATAACCAACAAGACAACAATAGTAGAAATGGTCAACCAAACGTTCAAGCATCTGAATCAAGAAAAGGGAAAAGGGAATGATCTTTTCTAGGGACCCATTTAACTTTCTGTAATCAACACAAACCCTCCATCCATTCTGAACCCGAGTAGGAATTAAACTCACCATCAGATTTTTCAACCACAGTTAAGCCTGTTTTCTTTGGAAAACTGAATGGACTTGCCCATTTGCTGTCGAAAATTGGATAGATCATACTTGTATCAAGGAGTTTCAAGATTTCTTTCTTACTACTTCCATCATGGCAGATTCAAACGACGCTGAACTTCCCTTGAAGTTTGCAAATTTTCTTCCAAAAAATCTTGTGCATCATGGGGGCTTAATCCTTGATATCACTATACCCTCCAAAGCTTTTTTGTACTCCTCAATACCCGAATCAACTTTTTTTCTTTAAGAGTTTTCAATGCATGAGTATCAAGACCCCTATTAAGTACAACTTTCAACTCGGGCATCGTCTATCAAATCAAATGTAGCTTGTGTTAATGGGTCAATAACATCCACAACAAAAACAGAGAGATTTTCACTAGGATATTTCAGGCATCATAAATGTTAAATTTAATCAATTCACCTTCGAATTCCATAGTGAGGTTACCATCATGTACATCAATTTTGTTCTGGATGTCTTAAGAAATGGTCTCCCTAATAAAATCATTGATGAATATGAGAATCATTATTTTCCATATCAAGCACATAAAAATAAGCGGGAAAAACCCAAACCATTAACTTGTACCAAAACATCTTCTAGAACTCCCTCAGGATAAACATGGGACCTATCAGCAAGTTGAACAAAAACACCCTGTTTCCTTCAAGGGACCAACATTTAAAAATTGATAAACAAACAAAGGCATAACATTGATTGAAGCTCCTAAATCACACATAGCTTTAGTGATTCCAAGATTACCTATTTTGCAAGGAATAGTAAACAACCTGGATCCTTACATTTAGGAGGGAGCTTCTTCTGAAGAATGCTGAGACATTTTTCACCTACACTAATCTTTTCATTGCCTTTCAGCTTTCTTTTGTTATACACGGTTCTTTGAGAAATTTAGCATAACGAGGTACTTTTTTAATTGCATCCAGCAAAGGAATGTTTACCTCAACTTGCGAAAATTTTCAAGAATCTCTTTTTCTTTAGCTTCATTCCCTTTAATTTTGCTAGTTTGGAAGGGGAAAAGGAAAGGGGCTGTTATCATACCTTGGTGGGTTTAACGAGGGTCCTTTGATCTGATTGTTCTGCTGGCTCGGGGTTACAGTTTCTTTTTCAGTCTCTTCCTCAAGATTAGTTCGGTGTCCTTTCTCATTTGATCCCTTGCAATTTCGTTCCACTTCTCAAGGTAATTGCATTAGCACTTTGCTTTGAATTGTAATGGTTTGAGAAGGTAACTTACCTTAAGTTTCTAACCTGTTATGGAAGAAGCAAGTTGGCTTACCTGATTTTCCCAAATTGTGGATGCTCTGCTTTGTCTCATCCTGAATTTTTTTTGTATTAACGGGAAGTGATTTTAAAAATTTCCTCAAGAGACATATTTGAAGTAAAAAGGAGCTTACGATACTTGGTTTAATGGCTTAGGTTGGAATTGTTGGAAGTTTTGTGGTTTTTTGCCATATCTGAAGTTAGGGTGATCCCTCCATCCGGGATTGTAAGTATTTGAATAGGGAACATACTTCCTTTACGGTTGTTCTGGAAATCCTCCTACAGCGTTTGGGGTGTTCATGATCGTCTTCTTGCAATGTGGGGCACATGTCGGTAGGGTGATTAGGAGCAGCGCAAATCCCACAAGCCTTCACCTATTGTGTTTTTTCAAGAGCTAGCTGCTGCACAAGGGAGTTAGATTAGAAATTTTATGTTCAAGGTTAGACACACTTACCTCATTTACCTTCCTTGAAGAAAGCATCATGCCTATACCCAAATTTTTTGTGAATTGGCAGCCATGATGGAGATCAATTCCCTTCTTGACCAGGGGGTTTTTGTTTACTATGGGGGCGCTCCACTTGCAGCATCCATCATCTTTCTTTCCATCGAATTAGGCCTTGTAGAAATATTGGGTGAGAAGTTGCTCAGAATCCCCTGTTTTTGGGCAGCTGGCACACAATTGCTTGAACCCTCCCCAAAATTCATGAAGAGTCTCGATGTCCCTCTGTTTTATGCTACAAATTTCTCTTCTTATACCAGCGGCTCTGGATACGGGGAAGAATTTGTCCAAGAAGATCTGACCATGTTTCCCTCCACGTGGTTAAAGGGAAACCTGGAGGGAAATAAAACAACCAATATTAGCTTAGTACATTTAAAAAAAACGGAAAAGCACGTAGCTTGATTTGAAACGTCGTGATTCCCCTGCGGCCTCATGCTAGAACACACTATATGAAACTCTTTCAAATGCTTATGAGGATCGTCATTTTCAAGACCATGAAAGGTGGGTAGCAGATGTATCAACCCAGATTTCAACTCGAATTCCATGCTAGTTCGGGGTAGTGAATACAAAGTGGTTCTTGAAATTCACATCCGGTGCACTAATTCTCGCAGTGTTCTCTCGGGAATTGCCATATCGTCTTCTTTTTCGAATCAAAGGGGTGAATCAGAAAATCCGATGCTAAGTTCAGTCTAGTGGAGATCTAAACTTCTCGTTGCAGCCTCTTTAAAAGTCTTCTCAATCTCGGATTATAATTGAATGCACCTGTCTAAAAAGAACGAGTCATACAAGAATAGAAATAAATTTGACACCAATCCCCGGCAACAGCGCCAAAATTTGATGGGGGTCGAATCCAACAAAAAAAAAACCTACTCCTAGACAATTATATGATTTGCATATAGTGGTGATTTGGGTCGAATCCACAGGGATTGGGTAAAAGATATTTTTATTCAATGAGAATAAAGAGGAAAAGAAAAAATGGGGGTTTGTTTGTGAAATCAAAATAAAGTAAGACAAGGTAAGAAAATCGGATATTAATAAAAATCTAGCCAAAGGAATCAAGATAGTTTAATTCTATGAATTGATCATCGATGCAAGGGGTTTTCTATTCTTATTCTAGATAAACTGGTTATGGTTATTAACAAGCTCTAACAAAAACCCATCTCTCCTTACTTCCTCGATAACCTCAGACAAGCGCTTTGAATTATTTCTCTTATTGATTAGACAACCCTAGACAAGCGCTTAGGATTTAATCTTATCAAAAGCATTAAAAACTAGAGAGACCACCAATTCATGCCAGTAGATTTAAGATAACCTATTTAAACATGATCATACACCTCCATAACAAGAATTCGATCATCTATTCTTATAACCAAACATGTTTATCGGTCACTAAGATTAGAACAATCAAACAATTACGGATTTGACGTGCTTGTTGACAATATAAATTTAAATTGCTAATTGAGTAGAAGAGCTCTATTCATACCAATCAACAAAGATAATAATGGCATAACGATCAAAGATATATGAATACCCAAAACAAAGAACAGAATAAAAACAAGTCAATTAGACCTTTACAATTCGTGGAGAATTAAACATCTATGACCCTTTGGCTAAAAAGTAACTTAGCCACTCATGTTCTAAGAAAAACGAAAATAAAAAATAAAAAACATGATGAAACCCGGATGCCTGCTCTGCCTCCTTCCTTCCTTTTTGTTTCCCAGTTCCCAGATTTTTAAAGTTGCCCCCTAACCCCCTAGGGTTGGGTTTTATTTATAATGGTTAGAGGGATGGCATGTGATCTTTTGCTAGCAAGATACAAAAATATCTTTCCTTTTCCAAGTAGATTTCGAGAATGAAAATTTGTCCCCTTGGCACGCCCTACAGCACGGGCCCTGGGTCAAGTCGTGCCTTCATCTCTGCATGTCTTCAAGTCTTCATCCGTGCCCAGTGTGTACCCGGCTACACCCACGGCTAGATTTTCCCAAACCCTGCCTTCCTGTGCATATTCAACAAATCTTCATCCTTGTCCAGTGTGTAAACCCCGGTCTACACCACGGCTTTGATGTCAAGCCGTGCCTTCATCTTGTTGATTTTTTCCCCACTTTCTTCTCCTTGGCACACCTAGCTTCCACCACGGCTCCAACACGTTTCGCCCACGACTTCCACTACGGCTGTGTCCTAAGCCGTGTCTCTCTCTGTTTAAACTCCACATTTCCGCCTTCTTTTCCATTTAAATGGCACGGTTTGAACCTTAGCCGTGCCCCAAGTCGTGCTAATTCCTAGGTTTGCTACACGGGTGTGTCTTCAACCGTGTATCTTCCTGTTGATTCAAAACCAAATACACTGCCGTGTACTTCCCAAATTTCACGCCCATGTAAATTCCCTCCGGCGGTGTAAAATCCTTGTCTTTGAACCAAGTTGTAGAAAGGGTTCTCTAATTTACTTGAATTAGCAACTTTGACTCCATTTAACCTGATTTATCACCATAATAGAATTAAGTACCATTTCCTTGGGGGAAATTTTAATAAAATCAATAGTAAAATAACACCATTTTAAACTATAAAGATTAAATAAAAAAATGGCTCTATCAATCCCCCTTCAACTTGGCCTCTCACACTCTTTCCAGCTTTCCTCTCTTTTTTTTCCTTTGATCTTGACTTTTATATCCTTTTCTTTCTCATTGTCCCTTTTGCTCCTCACTCTCCCTCTACTTTTTAACTCACCTTATGTTTTGCAAAAGACTGTTGTAGCTACAATTGGTCCTCATACACTTGCTTTGGTGTTAACGGTTTAAGATTAAAGCTTTTCCCTTGGGGAAAAGCGTAACTTGTTAGAAAAGCCATCATTAAAAACCTTCCTTAAATTTCCATGGCCCCCTAACAACACATGACATGCTTCATTAGCACTACACGCATAACACCCCCCTATACCTACCAATGCAAAAACCCAATCAAGCTTTTTTACTCACCTTAGTCCTCCACTACATTCAACCATTGAAATTTTTAGGACGGGGTGTCAAAAATTTTTTAAGCCCCCCCTCTCAACAATAAAATACCACTACTTTGGTGAACTCCCCCATCAATGACAAACACAAATGTGATCCCCTAGAAAACATCTAGTATAAAAATTTAAAACCTCTTTGCACCCCCTTTTCTTCCTTCACCTGCACTTCAAAGCTTGCTTCACTACTGTACTACCCCTTCCCCATCGCGGGCTCCTCATAACACATCCTCAATTGAGGATATATCTTCTTACATCCCCTCGTTTCTACTCACCCATCACCAAAACAAACCCCGCCTATTTAGAATTGACTAGCAATAGGCCTCTACCTTGGCATTAAACATCTAATTCACATTCTTAAGTAGAAGAATCGGGTTCCTTGGTTACCAGGGGGGAACCCGCTTTCCTCAGCTCCCTTTTTGGTTTTGGGATAAAGGGTTTTCTTCTTCTTCCATTGGTTACTTCCCAAATGGAGAACCTTCCCCGTTGAAACCGGCATTACTACTACTTTCCCCCAGTTGGTTTCAACCTTTATAGCCAATGGACCCAAACCCCTAAACTATATAACGCAATTCAACAACATTTTTTATTTCTCTATTCAACCCCCCCAAGAAATCTGCCATGGACCTCTCTATCCTCTTCGCATTCCCCTAATCATAGTGACTTTCCCTCTCCTTAAATACTATCCCAAAATTCGGCTTCCCTGCCTAAGATTTGCAATTTTTTTGTGCAAATTTCCCATAAAAAACGCAGCACAAACCCCTTCTTTATACCCTTTTTTCTCTTCCCAAAAACAATAGGGGCTTGCCTTCCTTTTCATTTAAAATTATTTATCCCCCACATTATGGGTAATCTAAAAATTCAATGGCAGCAAATTTCACTTTTTTTTCTCCCATATAGTTATGACAACAAAACCCATTTCCCCCTTTTTCTTCCACCTAAAACGCCCGGGATCATTTTTCCCTTGGAAAGGAGGAATCTTCATCTTTATGCTACTCAATTGATCATCATCTCTATTCTATCTCCTCTATCTTCCCAATCCCTAGTTCCACTATTCCAACCACTATAACCTCTATAACTCCCAATAGAAGGCTCATCAAAGTCATCATCCGACATTACATCTCCACCCCTTTATACTCCCCTAGAATGACTCTCCCACTTACGCCCTTGGAAGACGTTTGTAGATTGCTCTAGTCTTTTACTCCACCATCTCATGAATTTGTTCCATTTCCCTCCTGAAACATTCTCTTCATTTCACCCCTCAACGCCTCAATCACTAACCTAGCATCAAACCTTCCCCTCTCACCTTCCGGAGAATGTTGCCTCAACATAGTTCCTGCAGAAAAGATTAGTACTAACACAAATATATATATAATTAAACCTCACGATACACTCCCTTACGTGTTTCGCTCAAATGATAATATCACACAGTCACTCGTGTATTCTCACAAACAATGATGATATCAACTTGCTAACTCCTCTTCTCAATTCTCTTGAAACTAACCCAAACTACAACCAATTCCTTTCCGTAGAATCCAAAACAACTCTAGGGTTCGTAAATTTTCCTCTCTTTTTTTTATCCGATTTTTTTTTGTGTCTTTGTTGTTGCTCTTGATCACGTTTCTCTTTGCTTTTCTCTTTTTTTTTTTTCTTTGTCATGAGTCTTCCTTTTTTTTTTCGTAACAATCGACTAGTAAATTTACTACACTATCAATAGACAATTAATACTACGAAATTGAATGCTAACAATGGATATGAACGATTGGAGTTGGGGTTTTGATGTTACCTTCCTCAAACCAAAACTGATGTTTTGACAAACCTAAGCTTGTTTACCAAACTAATACGAACCACACTAAACCTGTGATGAAACCCAATACCAATACGTTCGGAATTCGTTCCCCAAGACGCCTAAACACCCCAAGTGGAAACCGCGACCCGTTGTCTATAAGCGAGGCAAGAACCTTCGTATAATATGAAGATGCCACAATCGGGATGAAAGACCGATTGATAAGTCGGGATGAATGCTACGGAAATTAATCCGATAAGTTCTAGTTAGTTCTTGAAGAACCAAGAGAGGAGCCTCTCAAAAATGTTTGTAATGTTCTAATATGTATGTTATTGACTTATTCTAAACCCTAGGAGCTTTATACTAGGGTTACAATTCGTGAAAATACAAGCCCAAAAAACGACTTCACTTCAATAAGTGCGAAAAAATAGCAAACAAAACATGTTGGCCGGCAGGGGATACATGGCCGTGTACTTTGGCCGTGTATGATTCTGTGGAAATTCTTGTCTCCTTACACGGTCGTGCCTTTTAGTCATGTGTTTGGCCGTGTATGATTCTGTGCAATCTTGAGATTCCTACACAGCCGTGCCTTGAAAATACACGCCCTCTTCATCCCGTGTCCAGTGTGGACTTATACAAGAGCAAGGGTCTTCCCATGGTTGTTCCAATCCTTTCCAACTCATGATTGCTCCAATCCTTTCCAGCTTCATGGACATCCTTTATCACCCGTTAAGTGCTTCCTTTAGTCGTTTCGCTCGACTTCTTGTGATCGGTCCAGTGGCACTTCAAGAGGATCCACAATTCTTCTTCCGGCTTGGCTCTCATCATGGATCTCATCAGGTTCATGTCATTTTGCCCTTATTTTTGGATCCGATTTTGCCTTGACTTGAGATAGTTTTTCTTAAGTCTTTTAAATGTGCTTTCAAGTGTGTTTAGGCACATCATCTTTTGGTATCAGAGCTTTTGTTGAGAGAAGGGAATTGGTTGTATTCAATTTCGTGGAAGTGATCATCAATTAGGGTTGATCAAGTGAAAACCGCAATTCGGTTGTTGTTGTTGTTTGAGATTGCGAAATTACCTTGGATTGGGATTTGATTTGCTGATTGTTGGAGTTGGTTTGGGAAGGTTATTATATCACTTTGTGGTCACTAATTTACGTGGAAGAGCAGAAGTACAAAGTGAAGTTTACTTTAGCAAATTTTTTGAACTTGCAAAACTTACCAATTCTTACCGTAAAATAGCTTATGGAGTGAGGAGTTGTGTTGTTTGTTGTCTTTGATTTCCATTGTGTAATTCTGAATTGGTGAAGTACAATTTGCATATTACATTAAGTTTGATTAGTAAGGAATTATTTGAATTCAAAACATATGCAATTAAGTTGTGGGAGTTAATGATTGCTATTTGAATTTAAATTCATTGTTACCAATTGAGGAAAGCTTGCAATAAGTGAAGTTATTTGAATTTCAAATTGAAAGTTGCTACCTATAGTGGGATTCGGAATTCATTTTGGGAAAGCTACTTATTAATCTTTTGTCTTCATTATTTGCCGTGGAAGTAAGTCCACTTGTAATCAATATTCACCTAGTTGTTACCGTGGAAGTGACACATCTTAATTGTTGTTGTTGCTTGTGTATTGCCGTGGAGTGAACTTGTGGCAATTAAATTTCTTGCACCGTGTACTTGTAGCTTGTTGTGGAGAAGAGTATTACACGTGAGTTGCAATTATAAAATTGTAACATTAAGTGAGTTTGTTTGTTTGTCTTTTGTAGTTGCTATTGTGTGGAGTTTTAGGGAAGTACAGTAGTGGAAGTGTGTACTCTTGAATCAAATTGTTTTGAGGAACAACATACGAGAATCTACAAATATGTCTAATGATAGTGTGAATGGGGGATTGGGTGAAGAAGCCAATAGCTAGGTTGGTGGAGGTCATGGTCGTAATGTGGCAGGTAGGAGAACTTTGGAGGAACAACTTCAGGAGCTTACTACTATCGTTGCTACACTGGTAACTAGAGTTGATAGGATGACTTTACCACAACCACCAGTGGTAAACCAACCAGCACCACCTCGAGTAGCTCCATAAAACCCTCATCGAAACAGAGTAGTGGGAGATGGAAATTTAAATAGAAGGATGGGTGAGGGGCATATTCCAAACAGGGAAGAAAGGGATGACAATTTTAGGGTCAAGCTAAATCAGAATAGGGATTTCAAGCCACCTCGGGGTTTGGAGTATGTGAAACTACAGATGCCATCCTATGATGGTAAGGGATCAGCAGATGAATACTTAGACTCGGAGGATAAGGTCGAAGGTCTCTTGGAATATTATGAGATCGACGACAGTACCAGGGTCAAATTGGCTGCTGTTGAATTTGTAGGGTATGCTGCACTTTAGTGGAAGAATCTGATCATCAATAGGCGTCGGGATGGAGAGGCTGAGGTTCAAACCTAGAGGGATATGAAGAGGTTGCTAAGGAAAAGGTTCATTCCTGAGCACTACAAACAGGAGCTGTTTATGCGATTGCAAACCTTGAGGCAGGGGGGCAAAACAGTGGATGATTATGTGCAGGAATTTGAGACCCTTATGATTAGGTGTGGGTCTGTTGAGCCTTCGGAACAAACTATAGCACGATTTGTCTCAGGTCTAAAATATGAGATAGCGTGTATTGTTGAGCTACAGCGCTATACTACACTTGATGAGGCTATTCAGTTGGCCTTAAAAGTAGAGAGACAGAGGAGGTCCAACTTCTTTAGGGCTCCAAGCAGTAGGCCCAACACTGTTAATAGACCCATCTCAGCCGACAGTCGATCAGGGGGAACAAAGGCGGTAAGTGAAGGAGTCAAGGCAGTGGACACTACTACACCAACCATTATAAGAGAAAACTTACCCACTGGGAAGGGTAAAGAGGTCATGGCACCAGAAATGAGGCAGACTGTTCCCGGATCTACTAGTGGGAAAGCGTGCCGGATAAAATGTTTTAAATGCATGGGATTTAGGCATATGGCTGCACAGTGTCCAAATAAGAGGGTGATGACTGTTATGGAAGACATTGGAGAAGATACTGAGGATGACCATGAACAGATTGAGCTTACAAATCTACCAACAGCATTGCAGGAATATTATGATGATCAGAATGCAAATGCGCCTGAGGAGCATACTGGAAGGAAATATCTACCCCTTTAATGTGTTATGCAAGATTTTGTCTACATCTCCTGATATCAGTGATATTCAGAGGGAGAACATATTTCATACCTCTTGCAAAATCAGAGGTAACCTTTGTGTACTCATCATCGATAGTGGTAGTTGCACGAATGTTATATCTGCTGCACTGGTAGACAAATTACAACTGTCTACTATACCACATCCTAGTCCTTATCATTTGCATTGGCTGGATAATAGAGGTAGTATGCATGTTACCCTTAAGGCAAAGGTTCCTATGAGTGTCGGCCAGAACTATCATGATGACATCCTTTGTGATATAGTTCCTATACATGCATTCCATTTACTATTGGTTCGGCCCTGGTTATATGATCAACGAGTGATACATGATGGGTTTGAAAATACCTACATGTTCGGCATGGGCAAGACACGCATAGTCCTATTACCGATGACTCCATCTGAGGTCCAGGGTTTTTAGAAACAGGTAAGGCATCCATCCACTACCATGGTTAGCCAAGAGAGCAGGACAACAGAGATCCTAGGGTTCAATTCCACAACTGATCCTCTAGATTTGAGGGCAAATCTAGAGGAAGCCTGAGGAGATGATGGGAAAATTTCTGGCACTGTCAACCTCTTCAGAACCCAATTTGGATGATTAACCAAATTGCTCATATTTTACCTTATGTCTTTATTTCTAATAAAATTTGAGAATAACCTTATAGGTACAATTATATTTCTCCATGGGATGCCAAAATGTCCTACAACTTTAGTTGGACACAGAATATTTTTCTGGATAACAATCAAAGACCCGCTGCGATTGTTCTCTATTCTGAGGCATTGGATCATGAAGATTTATGTTATTTTGTATCTTGTAAATGTTTATTGAAACATTTTGGTTGTATTTTGGTTTTGGGACACTTGTATTTCCTTGTAATTTTCATTTAGGGTTAGCTACCTTAAAAGTGTCAAACTTGTAATTTTGAGCACTTTTTAACCCTAGGAGTAGCAAGTATAAATACTTGCTTAAGAGAGGGTTTGAGGAGGCTTATCTTTTTGCAGATTATACACTTCCTTTCACGTGAGAATTAGGGTTCATACCTTGGTTCCAAACTCTTATCAATTTCAATCCCAAGAGTTGAAATTGTGGTGAGTGCAACATCTTGAAATTGTGAGTTATATCAATTTCATTTTGTTGTGATTTCTTTTCTTCTCTAGTGTGTCATATCTAGGGTTGAATTGAGATATTTCTTGATTAGAAATACATCTTATTGTACATGAATTCTTGTGCTTATTTGAAGTATTTATCAATTATATTTAGTTCATCATTGAAGATTTCCCTAGGAAACGTGTTCTTCACTATTTGAAAGGGATTATTTTTGTTACTGTTTTCTTTTGTCAAATTGTGGATTATTTGTGTGGATTATATAAGATTAGGGTGTTGTTAGAAGGTATTATCAGTGTGGTATTCTAATTATATCATTGGGCATTTGGAATTCATCATATCTTCACTTGGTTCACGTCATTTTGCCCTTATTTTTTTATTCAATTTTGCCTCGACTTAAGATAGTTTTTCTTAAGTCTTTTGATTGTGCTTTCAACTGTGTTTAGGCACATCACAAAACAAAAATTACAAGTACAAGGTTCTTTAAGTGGCGGTTCATCAATTTAGTTGAGTAATTTGTTAGACCGGTTTTGATGAGAGCCATGATGGGAGCCAAGCTAGAAGGTGGAATGTGGATCCTCTTGAAGTGCCACCTGGACCAATCACAAGAACTCAAGCAAAACAATTCAAAGAAGCACTAAACGGGCTGATAAAGGATATCCAAGAAGCCAAAAAAGAGTGGAGCAACCATGAAAATGACCTTGCATTTGTTCAAATCATTCAAGGAGAGCAAAGCATAGGAGATCAAAGCTGCCAGCCTTGACAACGCTGGCTTAAACGCTGCCGGCCTTGAACCAGCGTTATAATTAGAGCGCGACAAAGGACTACGTCGGCCTACTACGCCGCCGGCTTTTATTGCCTGTTTGTTATTTTTCTACGACTTTATTATGTTATGTCATTTTGGGCTTTTATTATTACGAGTTGTAAACCCTAATATAAGCTGCTAGGGTTGGAAAACAAAACATAGAGCATTCATACAACATTGAATAACACATTTTGAGAGAATTCCTCTCTTGGTTCTCCAAAGAACTTCTCTTAAACTTATCGGATTTCTTCCGTGGCGTTCAACCAGACTTATCAATCGGTCTTTCATCTCGATTGTAGCGTCAACAGAATATACCAAGGTTTTTGCCTCGTTTATAGGCAACGGGTTGCGGTTCCACTTTGATTGTTTGGCATCTTGGGTTGTAATTCCGAACGTATTGGTATTGGGTTTCATCACATGTGGGCGTAGTTCGTATCAGTTTGGTATCAGAGCCTAGGTTTGTTAAACATCAGTTCGGTTTGAGAAAGGTAACATCAAAATCCTAACTCCAATTATTCATATCAAGTTTCGTGTTGTCATAGCTTCATACTCAAGTCCATAGTGTTAATTGTTTCTTGAGTAGTGTAATGCATCCTATTAAGCTTGTTACCAAAAAAAAAAAGTCACGACAAAAAAAAAAACAAAAGAACAAAAACAAAGACAACAAAAAGAAAGAAAAAGGAAAATTCCAGCCCGGAGAGTTGTTCTTGAAATTCTACGGACGAATCTGGTGTAGTTTGGATTAGTTCCAAGAGAATTGAGAAGAGGGATTGGTGAGTTGACATCATCCTTGCTTGTGAGAATATACGAGTGATTATGGGATATCATCCTTTGAGTGAAACACGTAAGGGAGTGAATCGTGAGGCTTAATTCTACATATTTGTGTTAGTACTAACCTTTTATTGCAGGAACTATATCATAGCACAATTCTCCTGAAGGTGAGAGGGGGAGGTTTGATGCTAGGTTAGTGATTGAGGCATTGAGGAGTGAGATGAAGAGGATGTTTCAGGAGGGAATGGAACAAATTCATGAGACGGTAGAGCAAAAACTAGAGCAATCTAAAAACGTCTTTCAAGGGCGTAAGAGGGAGAGTTGTTCTAAGAGAAGAGAAAGGGGTGGAGATGAAAATTCTAATGATAAGTTTAATGAACCTTCTATCGGGAGTTATAGAGGTTATGGTGGTAGGAATAGAGGAACTAGGGATTGGGAAGATAGAAGAGATAGGAATAGAGAGGATAATCAATTGAGTAGTATAAAGATGAAGATTCCTCCTTTCCAAGGGAAGAATGATCCCGAGGCATACTTAAAATGGGAGAAGAAGGTAGAGATGGTGTTTGATTGTCACAATTATAGTGGAAGAAAGAAAGTGAAGCTTGCTGTCATTAAGTTTTCAGATTATGCCATAGTGTGGTGGGATCAATTGATGTTGAATAGAAAAAGGAATGGCGAACCACCTATTTAGTCTTAGGAAGAGATGAAGAGGGTGATGAAGAAGCGGTTTGTTCCTGCTTATTACTATCATGAATTGCACAACAAATTGTAAACTCTTAAGCAGGGAAGCCAGAGTGTGGATGAGTACTTCAAGGAGATGGAGGTTACTATGATTAGAGCGAATGTTGAGGAGGATAAAGAGGCTACCATGGCTAGGTTTCTTGCTGGGTTGAATAGAGAGATTCAAAATGTCGTAGAATTGCAACATTATGTGGAATTGGAAGATATCGTTCACATGGCTATAAAGGTTAAGAACCAACACAGGAGGAAAGGTAGTAGTACTGCACAGTTTCAACAGAGTGTTGGTTCATCTATTTAGAAGACTAACCATTAGAGGAAGGAAGAAAAGTCTTTACCTACCAAGCCAAAAGGAGAGTAGAAGCAAGCGGGTTCTACTCTCGGTAACTAAGGTAAACCTGATTCTTCTACTCCTAGAAATTGTGACATTAAATGTTTTAAATGCCAAGGCAGATGCCATATTGCTAGTCAATGTCTGAATAGACGTGTTATGATTCTGCATGATGATGGTGAGTATGAGACTGAGGGGGATAGTGAAGATGATGATATGCCTCCATTGGAGGATGCTAGTGATGATGGGGAGCCTGTAGCAGGGAAGTTAGTGGCAGTAGTGAAGCGAGCTTTGAATGTGCAAGTGAAGGAAGAAAAGAAGGTATAACGAGAGAATATCTTTCATATTAGATGTTATCTAGGTGATCATATTTGCAGTTTGATCATTGATCGGGGGAGTTGCACTAATGTGGTGAGTACTTTTATTGTTGAGAGGTTGGGATTCAAGACTACTAAACACCCTAGCCCATATAAATTGTAGTGGCTGAATGATAGTGGCGAGACTAAGGTGAGTAAGCAAGCCTTGATTGCTTTTCGCATCAATAGGTATGAGGATGAGGTGTTATGCGATGTAGTGCCGATGCAGGCGTATCATGTGTTGTTGGGGAGGCCATGGCAGTTTGATAGGAAGGTTTTTCATGATGGCTTTTCTAACAAGTATATACTTGTTCACCATTGCAAAAGCTATAATCTTAAACCCTTAACACCTAAACAGGTGTATGAGGACCAATTGCAGCTACAGCAATCTTTTGCAAAATATAAGGTGAGTGAAAAACAGAGGGAAAGTGAGAGAGTAAAAGACATAGAAAAAGAAAAAGAACACAAAAGTCAATATCAAAAGGAAAAAAGAGAGGAAGGCTGGAAAGAGCATGAGAGGCCAAGTTGAAGGGGATCAACTTTGCTGGTGAGTGAAAAGGAGAGTGCAGTCTTGTAAAAGGAGAGTTGTGTGGCGAGAGCGAGTGTCGTGAGGAGAGCGTTAGTGATGAAGCAACCTATGTTGTTGCTAGTTTTTAAGGAAACTTGTTTGAATACTAACGAACTTTTTAACTCTTTGCCTAGTATGGTTGTGTCTATTGTGCAGGACTTTGAAGATGTCTTCCCTGAGGAGATTCCAAAGGGGTTACCACCTATTCAAGGTATTGAGCACCAGATTGACCTTGTACCTCGAGCATCTATTCCAAACAAGCCAGCTTATAGGAGCAATCTAGAGGAGACAAAGGAACTTTAAAGGCAAGTTAATGACTTGATGGAGAAAAGGTACGTGAGAGAAAGCATGAGCCCATGTGCAGTGCCTGTGATTTTGGTGCCTAAGAAGGATGGGTTATGAAGAATGTGTGTTGATTGCCGCGCCATCAACAACGTCACGGTAAAGTATCGTCATCCCATTCCTCACTTAGATGACATGTTAGATGAGTTACATGGGTCTAGTGTCTTTTCCAAAATTGATTTGAAAAGTAGATATCACCAAATTAGAACGAAAGAAGGTGATGAATGGAAAACCGTATTTAAGACAAAATATAGATTATATGAGTGGCTAGTAATGCCTTTCGGTTTAACTAACGCACCCAGTACTTTCATGAGATTTATGAACCATGTTTTGAGGACTTTTATTGGCAATTTTGTGGTTGTCTATTTTGATGATATCCTCATTTACAGCAAGCGTTTGGACGACCATATATCTCACTTGAGGGATGTTTTGGAAGTGCTTTGAAAGGAGCAATTATATGCTAACCTCAAAAAGTGCACTTTTTGCATAGAAAAAATTGTATTTCTTGGTTTTATTGTTAGTGCATAGGGAATACAGGTTGATGAAGAGAAGATTCGTGCAATCCAAGAATAGCCTAGTCCAACTAATGTGAGTAATGTTTAGAGTTTCCATGGACTAGTGAGCTTTTATAGGAGGTTTGTGAAGGATTTCAGGACCATTGCAGCACCACTTACTGAAGTAATCATGAAAAGTGTGGGTTCAAATGGGGAGAACAACAAGAGAAGGCCTTTTAGACGCTTAAAAATAAGCTGACTCATGCACCATTACTTGCTTTACCTAATTTTTCTAAAACTTTTGAAATTGACTGTGATGCTTCAGGGATAGGTATTGGAGCAGTTCTCATGCAGGTGAGGAGACTAATTGCATTCTTTAGTGAGAAGCTAAGTGGGGCAACCTTGAACTACCCTACTTATGACAAGGAGCTATATGCATTGGTTCGAGCATTGGAGACTTGGCAACACTATCTTTTTCCAAGAGTTCATGATCCACACTGATCATGAATCCTTAAAGTACTTGAAGGGATAACATAAGCTAAACAAAAGACGTGCTCGTTGGGTGGAGTTTATTGAAACATTTCCCTATGTCAACCACTACAAGCAAGGTAAAGAAAATGTTGTTGCTGATGCACTTTCTAGAAGGTATGCTCTTATCTCTACTCTTAGTTCTAGATTGCTTGGTTTTGAGCATATTAAAGAATTGTATGCTGTTGATCGAGATTTTTGTGAAGAGTATGTGCGCTGTAAGAAGAGTGGTCATGGTAAATTTTATAAGCATGAGGGATTCTTGTTTAGGGAAAATAAACTTTGCATTCCAAATTATTCTTTAAGAGAATTATTAGTGAGGGAGTCTCATGGAGAAGGTTTAATGGGGCATTTTGGAGTAGCTAAAACATTAGGGGTTTTGTAGGAACACTTCTATTAGCCTCACATGAAACTAGATGTTGAGAGGATTTGTGAGCGATGTGTCACTTGTAAATAAGCAAAATCTAGAGTCCAACCTCATGGACTTTATACCCCACTTCTCATTCCTCATGAGCCTTGGGTAGATATTTCCATGGATTTTGTGTTAGGATTACCCAAGTCTAGGTATGGTCAAGACTCTATTTTTGTAGTTGTGGATAGGTTTTCTAAGATGATACATTTCATTCCTTGCCATAAAACAGATGATGCTTGCCATATTGCTAATTTGTTCTTTAAGGAAGTTGTGAGATTGCATGGTATGTCTAGAACAATCGTGTCGGATCGGGATGCTAAGTTCTTGAGCTACTTTTGAAAGACCTTGTGGGCTAAGTTAGGAACTAAGTTATTGTTCTCTACTACTTGTCATCCACAGACTGATGGTCAAACTGAGGTAGTAAATCGAACTTTATCTACTTTGTTAAGGGCTGTCATTAAAAAGAACATTAAAAGTTAGGAGGATTGTTTGCAGCATGTTGAATTTGCTTATAATCGCACAATGCATTCTGCTGCTAAGTTTACTCCTTTTGAAATTGTGTATGGTTTTAATCCTCTAACTCCTTTGGATTTATCACCTCTGCCTATTTCTGAGTATGTTAATCTAGATGGTAAGAAGAAAGCAGAATTTATTAAACAGATCCATGAGAAGGCAAGGCTAAACATTAAGCGAAGAACAAAGCAGTATGTGAAACAAGCCAATAAAGGTCGTCGACAAGCTGTCTTTGAACCTGGAGATTGGGTTTGGGTTCACATGCGCAAAGAGTGGTTTCCTGTGCAACGTCGATCTAAATTACTTCTTAGAGGCAATGGACCATTTCAAATTCTTGAGCGCATCCATGATAATGCCTACAAGTTAGATTTGCCGGGTGAGTATCAAGTAAGTGCTACTTTTAATGTTACTAATCCGAGTCCTTTTGATGTAGGTGATGATTTGAGGACAAATCCTTTTCAAGAGGAGGGGAATGATGAGAGCCATGATAGGAGCCAAGCTAGAAGGTGGAATGTGGATCCTCTTGAAGTGCCCGGACCGATCACAAGAACTCCAGCGAAACGATTCAAGGAAATACTGAACGGGCTGATAAAAGATATCCAAGAAGCTAGAAAAGAGTGGAGCAACCATGAGAATGACCTTGCATTTGTTCAAATCATTCAAGGAGATCAAAGTTGCCGGCCTTGACAACGTTAGCTTAAACGCTGCTAGCCTTGAACCGGCGTTGTAATTAGAGCGTGACAGAGGGACTACACCGGCCTACTACGCCGCCGGCCTATATACCTAGCGTACATCCTACACCGGCTACTATTGTCAAGACCTAAACATAAGCAATAATGTTAAAATTAAAATAATATATATATATTTATATATATATGTGTGTGTGCGTGTAAAGTAAAATCAATATATATATATATATATATGTATATATATGTTATATGCTAAAAATAAAATAAAATAAATATATATAAAAATAATAATAATAATAATAATAATAATAATATGAATTAGAAATTGTAGGAAAATGGTGGATTATACGAGGTTAGGATGGAATTTAAGGGTTTGGAATACTGAATTAGCAATTTAGGGTTCAATAGAGCGAATGAGGTAACATTGATTGGTATACTGATGATTCAGGTATTTCTGTTGAGTAAGGAGGACAAAGGAACTTGGCTGGTGCGACTGTTTGGATTGGCATATATTGTTTCAGGTGAGTACCCCCTTAACTTTTCTCTTGGGTACAAGTGGTTGATAATGTAGACTACTTATTGTTGACTGAAATTACCCTGTATGATCACTTACTGTGATCAATGCAGGAGGATTGTTGAATTATATTGGTTTACTGATGGCTGGTTGTGTGTCATGATATGATTGGATTATGAGAAAAAAAAGAAGGGAACATTCTAGAAAATACTAGAATGAGAGTTGGGTGCGGGATTTGATTATACTATTCCTGATTGTATGTGATGTAATGAACTTAAATTATCGAATGCTTGATGATTGTGATGTAATGCTGGGTTATTTTTAGCTTATTAGATGGGGTTTATATGATTGGTTGAGTTCATACTATTGTTGTCTTGGTAATGATGAAATATCTAAATGGATAATAAAATGGGATTTAGGCTATAAGTACCTACTAACCTAAAACACTTAATGTAAGAAAAGTCTTGTTCCCTACCTAGTAAGTTTGTGGTACGACCTTTGAGTCGACCCAGATGGGTTTGAGGCACGGTCGACGGACCGGCCCAGTTCAGTGACCTATGGGGATCTGGTCACCCCTTTTGTTCGAGGTAGGTGAAAGGCGAGCTAAATATTTCTAACTAAAAAGAGTATATAAGGATGTCTTAATTGGTTGAGAAAACATTAAGTTTTGAAAAGTACATAAGGGTAGTTTATCTACCAGTTGACAGGCTTTGCCTGGATTAATTGAAATATATTTGTGACATGTGAGTATACAGGAGTGATTGAAATGGTCTCCAATGAAAAGGTTATGAGTTTAGCAAAAATGGAATTACAGGGAAAATATCACTAAGTAAGATCATGATAATGTTAAAATGTAATAAATTGAATTAGGTTTCTTGCGAGTATAACTTGAGTTGAAAACTTGCTTGCTTAAGTAATCACTTCGAGGTATTTGATAATATTGTTGATTACTATTTTGTGATTTTGTTGTTTGTTTTTATTGGGTTGCTTGATTTTATACTCACTTTGCTTCTTAAGAAGCTGAGGGGTTAGTGTTTTTGCTAACCTCAGGTACAGGTACTGAAGAATAAGTTGTTGGAGACTCGGATTTTTGGAGAGCATCAATAGAGGCAAAGAAGCCCTTAGTTTCATTTTGGAACCTCTGTTATTTGTAATAAGATCTATAGGTGTTAATCTTCAGATTGAAATGTAAATATTTGTGTGTATCAGGTTGGATTTGTAATCTTTTGAGCCACTTAAGGCTACAGGATTAATCATGGGCTATGCCTACTTACTGGGAATGCAGATCCCAATGGTATATATATATGATGTATGATGTGACAGGAGATTTTAAGTACATGTGTTTAGATATGATGTGGATATGAAATGATAGCGCTGTTAGCGCCATTTTACAGGACGTTTATAAAATTTCACAAAGGTTGGAGTTACAGGTTCAATATTAGCAGAATTTGCCTTATCTCTAATTCAGAGACGGCATAGCAACACACCTATAGGTACCAAGGATAGTTATAGGAATATTGGAACAGGTTCAAGAATCAGACCTAGTAGGTGGGTCGGTAGAGGGTGGTATCAGAGCTTAGGTTTAGGCATTATGATTAAACCCGTGTGAGCTTGTGTGGGGTAGTTAGGATGAATGAAGACTTTACGTTGTGTTAATTAATTTGACTTACCAAATTGTGATGTATTTGTGTATTGTGGAATACATATGCTTGTTTAAGAAGTTTAAGTGTTTGATTTCTGATTCAAGTGTACTTATTTATGTAGATTTGATTGCAATAAATGGAATGTGGAAGAGGTCGACGCAGAGGTAGAGGAAGGAGGACTAGGAATATGGCCCCTCATGATCAGTAAGAGGATTTACCTCCACCACCTCCACCACCCCCACCACCTCCACCGCCAGCTCCACAGAATCCAATGGAGCAGATGGTTGCTGCAATGCAAGCTTGGGCTGAAGTTATGGCTGCGGGATCAGGTGGGGATAAACTAGCCAGGGTACAGAGGATTGTAAAGCCCTTTGATGGTAAGAGTCTAGACCCCACTACAGTTGTGAATTGGATAAACTCCATAGAAAGAGCTTTCCAGGTACATGATGTTCCCAAGGATAAAAAGGTGGACTATACTGCAGTACTATTAGAAGATACTGCACATGATTGGTGGGTATCACAGAAGGAGCTAATGGAAGCTCCAATTACTTGGCCAGCATTTAAGGATGTTTTCCTGAGTCAACATTTTCCCTCATGTGTACAAGATAAAATGAAGGAAAAGTTTTATGAATTAAAGCAGAAAGGTAGAAGCATAATGGAGTATGAGCGAGAGTTTAGCAGATTGTTGAAATTCGCTCCATTGGCCTATCAGAATGATGAAGAGGTAAAAGCTGATAAATTTCGTGCGGGGCTGGATATCTATTTTCAGGCGGAGCTGAAAAGAAGTAAAGTTGCGACTTATGTGGAGATTGTGAATGAAGTTCGTATACTGGAACAGGTGAGGGATATGAAGGGTATGGAGGGTCCTTCACACAAAAGAAAGGATGGAGGTAGTTTTGGGCAAAAATGGAGTACGGATAAAGGAAAAGCAAAGAAGCAGTATCAGCCACCAGTCCGACCTCAGAGGAATCAGACTTATACTATAGTGTGCTGGAAGTGTAAAGGCAATCACAAGGCTAATGAATGTCCTCAGCTGAGAGGAAAATGTTATAGATGTGGGGTAGATGGACACATTGCTAGGTAATGTCAGAATCCTAAGGACCTCCAATGTTACACCTGTGGACAGTTTGGTCATACTTCCCATAATTGCCGGGTTAGGCGTGAGGGAGGTCAGCAGACTTAGGCTCAGACTCAGGCCCTAGCACCTAGGCATGATCTAAATCCTAGGAGGGGTAGACCGTGACCTCATACTAAGGCACGAGTCTTTGCTATACAACAGACAGAGCCAGCTAATGTAGATGATGTAGTAGCAGGTAAGACTACTAAACTTATCTGATAGTTTGATAGTTAAATAGTTGTAATGTAAATGAACCTATATATCTATATAAATATGTAAATGTATAAGTGTAAATATGTATATGTGTGTGAATTTTGATGTGTATGGGATGCTGATGCTTGTTATGAATTGAGTAATTGAATTAATGAATGAATCTATATGTGTAAATATAAATGTGTGTGTAGACATGAATTTACATGTGTACATATGTAAAATAGTTGTATCTGCTTAGGGGTTAAACAAATTGTATTAGTGAATATATGCCTATAAGTACGTGTAAGTGCGTATATGCAAATGTGAATATATAGATGTGTTTATGGGTATAGACATGAAGTAATTAAGATGTAGATGTGACTATGCTTAACTTTTCATTGAGTAGGATGTTAACAATAATTGCTAGAAGTGGAATGTGATGTGTTTGATGATTTCAGGTGTGATTCGATTAGATGATAATCCCACTTATGCCTTGTTTGACACTGGAGCAACCCATTCTTATGTCGCTGAAGACTGGGTGAGACGGAACATGGCTCCAGTGAAGAGTTTGAAATGTGAAAATGTGGTAAGTACTCCTTCTGGAGGGGAAAGGATAGTAAGTTATCAATTGGAGAATGGTATTGTGGTGATTGAAGGGCGGCAATTGCCAGCTGATTTGGTTATTCTTAATATGAAAGGGTATGATGTTATCCTTGGCATGGATTGGTTGGCCAGGTATAAGGTGCATCTAAATTGTCGGGATAAAGTGGCAGAGTTTTGTCTACCAAATGAGGAAGCATTCAGTTTCAGAGGGAGTATAAGGCGATCAATACCTATGATCATAGCAGCTAACAAAGCCAAGAAATTATTGAAGAAAGGATGTATGGGATATTTGGCTTCAGTGGTAGATGCTCAATTGAAAGAGAAGAGAGTGGAGGATATCCCAGTTGTATGTGAATTCCCAAAAATATTTACTGAGGAATTACCAGGCTTACCACCAGATAGAGAAGTTGAATTCGGCATTGAGGTAATGCCAGGTACGAAACCTGTATCCAAAGCTCCTTATCGTATGGCTCCTATAGAATTGATGGAGTTAAAAAAGCAGTTGCAGGAATTATTGGATAAGGGTTTCATAAGGCCTAGTATGTCACCTTGGGGTGCACCGGTGTTATTTGTGAAAAAGAAGAATGGTAGTCTACGTTTGTGTATAGATTACTGTGAGTTGAATATGGTAACCATCAAGAATAAATATCCTTTACCCTGAATTGATGACTTATTTGATCAGTTGAAAGGAGCAGCTGTATTCTCGAAGATTGATCTGCAATCTGGATATCATCAATTGAAGGTGAAGGAGGTTGACATACCAAAGACTGCATTTCGAACCAGGTATGGTCACTATGAATTTCTGGTGATGCCTTTTGGTTTAACTAACGCCCCAACTGCCTTTATAGATATGATGAATAGGGTATTTAAAGAATATTTGGATGACTTTGTGGTTATATTCATTGATGATATCTTGATCTATTCTAAAGATAATGAGGATCACGCTAAGCATTTAAGAAAGGTGTTGCAAACTCTACAAGAAAAACAGTTGTATGCTAAGTTGAAGAAATGTGATTTTTGGCTAGACCAGATTGCATTCTTAGGCCATATTGTGTCAGGTTCTGGAATATCTGTAGATCCTGCAAAGATTCAGGCCATCACAGAGTGGAATCCTCCTACCACAGTCAGGGAGGTAAGAAGTTTTCTTAGTATGGCAGGATATTACAGGAAATTTGTGAAAGACTTTTCAAAGATAGTTGTACCCCTGACTCGATTGATGAGGAAAGGAGTCAAATTTGAATAGACAGACCAATGTGAGCAAAGCCTTCAGGAATTAAAGAGGAGGTTAGTTTCAGCTCCTATTTTGGCCATTCCTAGTGGAACAGGTGGGTATGCTATATATTGTGATGCCTCTCAGATTGGATTAGGGGGTGTATTGATGCAGGATGACAAAGTTATAGCATATGCTTCCCGTCAGTTGAAACCATATGAGCAGAATTATCCTACTCATGATTTGGAGTTGGCTGCTATAATATTTTCTTTAAAAATTTGGAGACATTATTTGTATGGTGATAAATGCAATGTATATACTGATCATAAGAGTTTGAAATACATCCTTACTCAGAAAGAGTTGAACATGCAACAAAGGCAATGGTTGGAATTGATAAAAGAATATGATCTAGCCATTCACTATCATCCTGGTAAAGCTAATGTAGTTGCTGATGCTTTAAGTAGGAAACAGTGTAGTAATCTGGCAACTTTAATCACTGATAGAGTGGAAATGTGGAGGGATTTAGAGCAGTTACAGTTAGAAATTATATGGCCAGGAGTGGAATCTAGATTAAATAGTTTGAGTATTCAACCTACATTGAAAGATCAGATTCGGGAAGCACAGCTAACTGATGAGGAACTGCAAAAAGTCAGGAATAGTATGATTAGATATCCCGACTTTACATGTGATGAGACAGGAGTATTAAGATTTAAAGGTAGATTATGCATACCAGCAATAAAGAAGATCAAAAAAGCAATTCTAGATGAGGCTCATCATACCATTTATACAAACCACCCAGGAAGCAATAAGATGTATAGGGATGTGAAATCAGTGTATTGGTGGCCAGGGATGAAGAAAGACGTTGCAGAATATGTGGCAAAGTGTAGCACTTGCCAACAAGTTAAAGCAGAGCATCAAAAACCTGGAGGGTTATTACAACCCCTCTCCATTCCTGAATGGAAGTGGGAGCAGATTTCCATGGATTTTTTTATAGGATTACCCGGGACCAGGAAACAGCATAATGCTATTTGGGTAATCGTTAATAGGCTGACTAAATCAGCCCATTTCCTTCCAATTCAACAGAGCATGCCACTATCTCGCTTAGCAGCATTATATATTAAGGAAATAGTGCGATTACATGGAGTACCCGCTTCTATTGTTTCTTACAGAGATCCCAAGTTTATTTCTAGATTTTGGCAAACCCTACAGGAAGCTATGGGCACCAAATTGAAGTTCAGTACAGCTTATCATCCTCGGACAGATGGTCAAACAGAGAGAACCATACAGACACTTGAGGATATGTTGAGAGCATGTGTTTTGGAGTTTGGTGGTAATTGGGATGAACATTTGCCACTAATCGAGTTTGCATATAATAACAACTATCATAGTACTATACAGATGGCCCCATATGAAGCCCTATATGGAAGAAAATGTAGATCCCCATTATATTGGGATGAGATTGGAGAGAAACAAGTAGTGGGACCATAAATGCTCCAGCAGCTGAAGGATAAAGTTCAGGTGATAAAGGCCAGAATGCAAACAGCATAAAATAGACAGAAAAGTTATGCTAATAAACGTAGAAAACCATTAGAGTTTCAAGTTGGAGACTTTGTGTTCTTGAAAGTATCACCTATGAAGGGGGTCAGGAGATTTGGAGTAAAAGGGAAGTTGAGTCCTCGTTATATTGGTCCATACCAGATTCAGAGGAGGATTGGAGCTGTGGCATATGAACTTGAGTTACCTGCTGAGTTAGCCAATATCCATAATGTATTCCATGTGTCTTCATTGAAGAAATGTGTTAGTGATCTGACAGTTGTCTTAGAACATCTACCAAAAGGACTCCAGGAGAACATAACATATGAGGAGTATCCCATTGCCATTTTGGATAGGTCCACTAGGCAACTCAGAAACCGGGATATTACATTTATAAAAGTCCTTTGGAATAGTCATACCTAGGTAGAGGCCACATGGGAGAGAGAAGATCATATGAGGACTAAATATCCAGACTTGTTCTAAACAGGTAACTTCTGTTTCACCCTTAGGATATAAATATGTATGGCCTTACTTAAATTCTAAGTGTTTTGTAATTTAAGTGTAGGATATTAAAATACAATGAGTTGTACCCGCGTACTAGTTTCGAGGACGAAACTATTTTAAGGGGAGGAAAATGTGAGGACCTAAACTTAAGCAATAATGTTAAAATTAAAATAATATATATATATATATATATTTATATATATGTGTGTGTGTGTGTAAAGTAAAATCAATATATATATATGTATATATATGTTATATAGTAAAAATAAAATAAATATATATAAAAATAAAAATAATAATAATAATAATAATATGAATTAGAAATTGTAGGAAAATGGTGGATTATACGAGGTTATGATGGAATTTAAGGGTTTGGAATACTGAATTAGCAATTTAGGGTTCAATAGAGCGAATGAGGTAACATTGATTGGTATACTGATGATTCAGGTATTTCTGTTGAGTAAGGAGGACAAAGGAACTTGGCTGGTGCGACTGTTTGGATTGGCATATATTGTTTCAGGTGAGTACCCTCTTAACTTTTCTCTTGGGTACAAGTGGTTGATAATGTAGACTACTTGTTGTTGACTGAAATTACCCTGTACGATCACTTACTGTGATCAATGCAGGAGGATTGTTGAATTATATTGGTTTACTAATGGCTGGTTGTGTGTCATGATATGATTGGATTATGAGAAAAAAAGAAGGGAACATTCTAGAAAATCCTAGAATGAGAGTTGGGTGCGGGATTTGATTATACTATTCCTGATTGTATATGATGTAATGAACTTAAATTATCGAATGCTTGATGATTGTGATGTAATGCTGGGTTATTTTTAGCTTATTAAATAGGGTTTATATGACTGGTTGAGTTCATACTATTGTTGTCTTGGTAATGATGAAATATCTAAATGGATAATAAAATGGGATTTAAGCTATAAGTACCTACTAACCTAAAACACTTAATGTAAGAAAAGTCATATTCCCTACCTAGTAAGTTTGTGATACGACCTTTGAGTCAACCCGGATGGGTTTGAGGCACGGTCGACGGACCGGCCCGGTTCAGTGACCTATGGGGATTTGGTCACCCCTTTTGTTCGAGGCAGATGAAAGGCGAGCTAAATATTTCTAACTAAAAAGAGTATATAAGGATGTCTTAATTGGTTGAGAAAATATTAAGTTTTGAAAAGTACATGAGGGTAGTTTATCTACCAGTTGACAGGCTTTGCCTGGATTAATTGAAAAATATTTGTGACATGTGAGTAAACAGGAGTGATTAAAATGGTCTCCAATGAAAAGGTTATGAGTTTAGCAAAAATGGAATTACAGGGAAAATATCACTAAGTAAGATCATGGTGATGTTAAAATGTAATAAATTGAATTAGGTTTCTTGCGAGTATAACTTGAGTTGAAAACTTGCTTGCTTGAGTAATCACTTCGAGGTATTTGATAATATTGTTGATTACTATTTTGTGATTTTGTTGTTTGTTTTTATTAGGTTGC
The DNA here is from genome assembly GCA_037954665.1 of Laguncularia racemosa. Taxonomy (NCBI): domain Eukaryota; kingdom Viridiplantae; phylum Streptophyta; class Magnoliopsida; order Myrtales; family Combretaceae; genus Laguncularia; species Laguncularia racemosa. The sequence goes on from JBBMOL010000699.1 coordinate 68,589, forward strand.
TTGATTTTATACTCACTTTGCTTCTTAAGAAGCTAAGGGGTTAGTGTTTTTGCTAACCTCAGGTACAGGTACTGAAGAATAAGTTGTTGGAGACTCGGGTTTTTTGAGAGTGTCAATAGAGGCCAAGAAGCCCTTAGTTTCATTTTGGAACCTTTGTTATTTGTAATAAGATCTATAGGTGTTAATCTTCAGATTGTAATGTAAATATTTGTGTATATAAGGTTGGATTTGTAATCTTTTGAGCCACTTAAGGCTACAGGATTAATCATAGGCTATGCCTATTTACCGGGAATGCAGATCCCGATGGTATATATATATGATGTATGATGTGACAAGAGATTTTAAGTACATGTGTTTAGATATGATGTAGATATGAAATGATAGCGCTGTTAGCGCCATTTTACAGGACGTTTATAAAATTTCACGCAGGTTGGAGTTACAGGTTCAATATTAGCAGAATTTGCCTTATCTCTAATTCAGAGACGGCATAGCAACACACCTACAGGTACCAAGGATAGTTATAGGAATATTGGAACAGGTTCAAGAATCAGACTTAGTAAGTGGGTCGCTACAACTACGCCGCCAACTTTCATTGCCTGTTTTGTTATTTTTCCGTGACTTTATTATGTTATGTCGTTTTGGGCTTTTGTTATTACAAGTTGTAAACCCTAATATAAGCTGCTACGGTTGGAAAACAGAACATAAAACATTCATACAACATTGAATAACACATTTTGAGAGAATTCTTCTCTTGGTTCTCCAAAGAACTTCTCTTGAACTTATCGGATTTCTTCTGTGGCGTTCAACCAGACTTATCAATCGGTCTTTCATCCCGATTGTGGCGTCAACAAAATATACCAAGGTTCTTGCCTCATCTATAGGTAACGGGTCGTGGTTCCACTTTGATTGTTTGGCATCTTGGTTGCAATTCCGAACGTATTGGTATTGGGTTTCGTCACACATGGGCATGGTTCGTATCGGGTTCTTCTTTGGTTTATGTTGGTCCATAAACAAGTTGAATTTTAGTGAGTTTGTCCATCGTCCTGTAAAACTTGACAAGTATGCTTACTAGAATGCACAACAAATAAGTAATAGAAAAGAAGTTAGTATACAAGTATTTTTTGGGTCGGTTTTTTCAAAGAGGACTCTCATCGCCAAATTTTATAATCATTTGGCTCTTGCTCTAGTAATAGGTCTTGTAGGTTTTGATTCCTATCACAATTTTTTTTTTTAATGAATGATGTTATCATATTTTGTTGTCCCAAACATGCCAAACTTGCATCCTTCTTTAGAGATGCGAATAATAATAGTCTTTGAAGTTATCAAGGTAAGGAAAAGAAGGAATTTTCTTTTTTTGTAGTACTATCTTCACATGGAGGTACTAATGCTATGTGTGAGTATTTTTTTTACTTTTTTTTTTTTTTGGTAATATGAGAAGAATGAAGAGTGAAAGTGAAAACATTTGGGAATACATACCTGATAGTTGTATTCTTTCTATCTTTGTACCTTTAGTAATACAGTTGCAACAAAATTCGAAAAAGAACATTAAAATCTAAAGAATTTACTTCATCCTATTAGAATTAGAGGTGGATTTATTAGAAAGTTATTTATATTGCAAATACATAATTAACTTCTAGCAAATTCAACTATTAAAGCCTACACAAATTGTACAAGTTTCATTTTATGTCACCACATATATATATCAAAAAGATATATTCTATTACAAAATTTATGTGTTTAAAGACTAGATTTCTTGTAATGAAAGAAATTGGAGGGGAGAAGAATCACTTTTTCCTTGTTCAGAAAAGCATGAAAAAATGGAGGAGATGAATTCATTGAAAACTTTTCACTTGAGCCTGTAAAAGCCACTCCCTGCACGTGAAGGGAATAAAGGAGGAAATTCTATAGAAAAAGTTAAATACGCGTCTAGTGAGAATATATTTTCATAACTAAAAAGGCCATTTAATATTTTACCAAGCTTTATAAAAATCTAATTATCCAAACCATTTCTTGTCAATTCTATTCTACCCAGATAAGTATTTAATTCTCCTTTACTTTTTTTTCCCCCTCAATTCTTTCTTTCTTTCTTTCTTAATTGTTTTTTCTTTTCTTTTTATCCCAAGCAGTGAGAAAATCTTTTGAAACCAACCACTATAAATCCGGTGCATCGTATGAAGATGCCATTCTCCTCCATGTTTCTGGTCGTCGTTGGCGGCCCAACCCAACCTCTCACAATAACCTTGTAGTTTAGTGGTCACCGACCAGACAATTCCAGAATCCAGATTACAAGCAACACTGATGTGGCCAACGCACATAATTTGCCCAGAAACCTAAAGACCATGTGTATAATAATAAATGAACATTGGTAGGCGTAAAGTTGAAAATGATTCAATATGACAGGCTGTACATGTATTTTTATACGTTAAAAAAAAAAAAAAAGAAGTAGTATCTTTTCCCACCTAAGGAAAGCTAATCGATACTATGCGAATCACCAACGTAGAAGGATTTATGGCTGAAAGTAGCAGGTATAGAAAAGGCCTACAGCAAAGTAGAGCATATATATACAAGTGTGTGTTTTCAAATTTTAGTAAATAAACTATAAGTTGATTGAGTTGAACTAAATTAAATAATAAATTAACTCACTAAGCTTTTCTTCGGAATTTATCAATTGGCAATGGCCGGTCTGATAAAAAAATTAGCTAGCATGATCCACACTAGTTGTCGCTGATATGACGATAGAATTTGTATCTAATAACTATGGTACAATCATTGGAAGGGAGAAACCGTTCAATGAATAACAACATTTTATAAAATAACATCAACATAAAGTCTACAGCACCTTCTGCTGGGTCCACAAGAATGGAACGGACCCTCCACATGCGATTCGATTCCCGTGGGAAGCAAGTTAACTTTGCAAAAGAAAGTCCTTAAAAACACGTCTTATTCACTCCAATGTGACTTCTTTATCACTCCATAACGCCCCCCGCAAACTCATCACCACACCACATACACCCCTCCCATCCCTTCCCCACCACACCCAACCTAGCTGTAGTCTATGAAGTTTAATTTCTATACTAGTCATCGTTGAGTTCCAGTGTGATCAAAACCCAGATATACCAAAGGGTCACATAATTGGCTCATTTCTCAACCAAAATGAAAAGGACAAAATCAATTTCTGCCCTTACTTTATGCGTACTGTCCATCTTTGTTTTGGCCACGGCTCCAACGATTAGTGGCCAGACCAACCAGGGAGGAGAAAAATGTGGTCCATGCACTGCATCTCCCCCACCACCGCCCCCACCAGCACCGTGCCCGCCACCCCTGCACTACCGCCGCCACCGCCACCACCATCACCTCCACCCTCTCCAAAAAAGCCTCATCCATCCAAGTATTGTCCTCCACCTCCATCATCATACATATATATTACCGGGCCACCTGGAAACTTATAACCCAATTGACGAGAGTTATAACGCAGTGGGCAAGAATTTCGCAGGTGGGTTGTCCCTCTTGGCTGGTTTCGGATTATTGGGTCTTCTGATGGTTTAGTGAATAGATTAAGGGTACATAGTCATCGGATTTTGCAGAAGATAGTATTTCGTGCAGAAGGAGACCAAAATGTTAAAAACGAAAAGGAATTTGTACACGAAAACAGAATAAAGAAGCCAGTACAAATTTCGATTATGATATCTCTTCCTCAGTTCTTAGTTTGTTGTTTTCCATTCTCTGTATCTCATCCCATTATGCTCAATGACACGATTATTAATAAAATTTCCCCATTTCGCGATCAATCATTGGCGCACTCTACTGATAACTTTTTCATATTCAGCAACGTTGAAATAACAAAAATTTGTATCTGCACCTTTTTACTTTTTCTTTTTTCCGTTTTTTTTTTTTTTTTTATCTCCAACTTAGGTATACAAATATATATAAGAATATTATCAACGTTGCATATGCCATAAATACTTTATGTTATGTGTAGTTTATTAGAGTAGAATAATAATTTTTTTAGTATTATTTTGTTTAATGATAAGGATATTTTTGAAACAAAAATTACATTCTATAACTATTCATTTGGTATCTAAATGTTTGAAAAATGTGCTTTTAGGTGATATTTTACTATTTTACTCTTGGATGAAATAATTATAAAAGTACTAAAATAATTTTTTTAATGATTTTTAAAGGGGCAAAATATTCATTAGACTTCTAAAATGACTTTTGTTGAAGATTTGGAGACGAATGCATGCTTATAATTTATCCAGGAAAAGAAAAAAAAAGAGAGAGAGAGAGAGAGACGTTCTCTCAACAGGTCTATAAAAGCGATTTGCATTTTGAATGTTAATTTTCATATTTTAGACTATTTTCTATAAAAACTGAAGCATTAATTAAATGATAAGCCTTAAAACCATGGAAATTTATATGATGGGTTCCAAGGTCAGGTCCACATATAGAATAATTTATGGGGAAAGTTCATGAATCGTAATTTTGTGTAATTCTTTGAATGGATGAGCTCGTCCACAAACTGCCATTTGGGCATGGCTTGTAAATTAAGGATTTAATTTTTAGTGGAGCCTAGTGTTAGTTGGGATGGTGCTTATTGTCTATACGTGGCCGCCACTCGTTCGTTTATTTAATGAATCCTACTGCGGTAGGTCGGCTAGCTCATAGCACATTCGTTCTTGCATTATGCATTAGTCATATGTGAACAAGCCAGCTCATACTTTAGTCGTCGAGCTACAGTTGACGACTTGATCGCTATTATTTTAGGCTAACCTTTGTGATGAATCATTTCAAGTTACTTCAATACTATTTAAATAATCCCATCAGTTATTCCCCTTAAAGAGATTAGTTTAATCATATTAACATGTTATATAAATTGATTAATAATCTATAAATATTAATAAAATTTTGATATATAATAGTTTTCTTTTAATAACAAAATGACTGATATTTTATAAAAACTATTACTGTTATTACTATATATTAAAATATCATTCCTTCTAGACTCTCATTCATATTCATGGTGTACTAGTATAAAAGAATTATTATATATATAATATATATATATTTCACTCTCATGCTTCAGTTCTGCTGGTGAGTGGTTCTTGGTCTTTCTTAAGTGTATTATTGCCAGGATGGTTGCATTCATGTTGCTTCTGACTCAATTTTAGAGTAGTTAAATTTATTATAAAATTTTCAGCACCGTAAGTCGCCATCCACTAGCTCTTAATATTTAGTCAAAAAAGGATGATATAAGTCAATGAGTCAATGGAAGCATACTGATGCAGTACCGGAAATCAAGGAATTTATGTATAATTTGATCTCTTGTTGTAAAATTTATATTACGAGGCCGGCTAGGCAACAGTGATTCTTCGCGTTGAAAATATATAAATTGATTCCTCATAGGGCATCAAAACTTCTTTTTATATACATAGTAATGAAAATCGCATTGGAGATTGTATAAAAGATTTCATTTGCTTTTCAATCTGAATTCCACAAATGCTTCAAAAAAAAAAAAAAATGAAATCAAAATCATTGGATATCCAGGCTCTATTACGTCCACTTCTACAATGAAAATGAAAATAACGTACTAGACTTAAGATGTCTTGTCAGTATATACTATGAAGACTCTTCTCGAGATAGAAATTGACATAAGCACATTATTGAAAGCCTTTCATATTTGTAAAAAGATTTAATTAAAGTTGTTTTATGCTTTAAATGATTTATTTAAATTATTTATATTTAAATTAAATTAAATTTAATTTATTTATTTTTAAATAAGAAATTTTAATTTTTTATATTCATTTCCATAATATCATGTAAAATTTTTATATATAATAAGAAATAAGAAAATAATTAAAAAAATAATTAATTGGTTTGTGGTGGTATAAAATAAAAAATATTTTAAATGTTGTACTTATAGTATAAAAAACTCGATTTAATTTTTATATAATATTTAAACATTTAAATGATCAAATGAAAGTATAAAGGATTCGATTTATTTTAATTTAAAAAAAAAAAAGAAAAAAAGAAAAATGGAGGTGTTTAAAGCCTTGTTTCCGATAGAAATTGGAAAGCGAAAGCGAAATTCCTAACGTAACCACCAGTCGGACAGAGACGAAATCACTTCATGGGCCTGTGGGAGTAAAGCTGTTGTCCCAACCCGAACGATGATACGTCCCCACAAAGTCGACACGTATAGGGATAAAGTTTCCTTTTAACAAATCAATCAAAGTTCAATTACCGAGGAAGACGATCTTCCTTGTAACTCCTTTTACCATCCAAATAGGGAACCTGCTTACCTTTGGAAATCTGATTTGATGTCAGAGCTAAACTCCCCCAATCAGCAAAAGTGTCAGATGAGATATCTGACAGTCATTCTACCCTCAAAGGCACCGCATTGGGGGATCGACACGACAAAGTCGTCGTTCGGTAGCGGCCTTCTGGTACACCGCATTGACGATTTGTTCTTTTTTTTTTTCTTTTCTTTTCTTTTTTTCTAACAACTCTACCCCTATTAGCTATGGAGACCGCCTTTCATAGACCCTAAATAAAGATGCATAGATCTATCTATCTTTCAATCAGATCATCAAATCTTTTATAAAAGAAGTAAAGGCCGTTTGCTTTGTTAAAGAAGAAAGATTTACATCCGTATTATAAAAAAAAAAAAATGGTAATATAGCTATTCTATTAACTGGAACAGGTTTAATTTTCAAATTAGTTTCAGGGTTGGATAAATATTTTACTAATATGTTCGGGATGATGATATTGATAAATATGTATTAAAAAAAATAAACAATATATTATAATCCAGGATTAGAATATAAAATGTATTAAATTATCCCATGTCTTACGGACATATTTATATATAATACTAATTTATATCGTGTGCAAATTGCCATTCTCCACTTCAGTGGCACAAACAACAATCGCCCAACATTTAGGCAATAATAACGCAATTCCGCTTTTCCCTCAAATCCTTTTATCACCTCAAAATTTAAAGTGATCTATGAAGCCCCATGAGGAATTACTACGGTAGTCATAAACGTATGCTACATCCTAGGATCAACATAAATCATGCAACCGAAGGAGGGAAGATAAACTTTTATATATATATATAAGTAATTCTATATTTAACTTAAATAAAGATAAGTACTTCTACCCTCTACCCTCCTTCGGATACATGATTTATTTAAGTTAAACTTATATTTATATATTTACTTGTTATTGCAATTATAAATGTTTGGATTAACTAGTATTTTTAATAAAAGAAATTTAATTTATTAGTTATTATTGAAAAGAAAAGAATATAAACCATTTATTAGAAGATAAATAATAATATAACTTAAAAAAATAAAAAATTAATAGAAATAAAACCCAACCTCATGCTTATAAGCAACACACATAACTACTTAATCATTTTCATCTTTGTTATATGGTTTGCCTTTTTAAATATAAATATAACACCAATTTTTAATCCTTTTTCTCCAAACTTAAATTAATACCACATACATGCCAACATAGATATATAAGTAACATCTTAAACAAGTGAAAAGCGCAAACCTAGTTAGTTATCATATTTATATGGGGATACCACAACCTAAACAAACCTGAATTCCTAAGCACGACACCATATCATGGATCATTTAATCTTATAATTCATATACCAAAACCATCGCTAGTACTTGTGCTATACTATGGTTTATCACTCATATTGGCCACTAGTAGTCCAAACTGCTACCTCCATATACAATAGTGTTGTATTCCGATGCTACAATACATTGACAGCTTCTCTTTGGATTTCCCAATCCATATTAGTCATAATTCTACCATGTTAACCACTCGAATACCCACAAGTAAGATAGCATCAGTGTTTAACTATCAACTACTTCCTCTCGAAAATTCTACCCTTGACAAGCAATGTATACTTGACCCAGACCTCCCCAATCAAATTTTATTGTATTTGATGCCAAAAAGACAACACTCACAATTAAAAGGGGCTCAAAAAGAGAAGTCATTTCCCCAATCTTACAAACAAATAGTGGACAACAACACCCCATTTACATAAGTTTTAAAAAGGGAATCAAGTTCAATGGTCCAATCACGAAAAACTAGGGCAAAGGTCTACATAATTTGGTTTAGAGATGCCATTAATTTGCTAACTAAGGAAGAATAACTTAATAGGATTTTTTAAAAATTACTAACAAGTTTCTTAAGATTCAAATTGATTGTAAAAGTTTTGAGGATAACGCAGGTTATTTTAAATCTATTTTTTGGGGGATTTACTTTTTTTTAGATCCCTATTAACAAATCCTAATAAAGTTGATGGGGATCAGCTAACATCAAGAGTTCAAGAGTCAAACCAAAAACCCTTACATGGGTAATTATTGAGCCAATGCAAGAGCTAGAGCTAAGCGGATGGAGAGCCTTGCAAGGATTAGCGATGGAGCTCAGAGAGGGAACCGAGCTTTACCAAAGGGGAGAATCGCATTTTTTTCACATTATCCAAGCTTCCAAAGAGGATCCCAAGAGAACCGACCTTGAATGGAGGACAGAGCGACCGGTTCCGGGGGCACGGCTTGAGACACCCTGAAGTCTGTCACAGACTCTGACACTTTTTCCGGGCACGGGGGGGGACACGGCTTCAGAACTTCACAGAAGCTTACACGGGTTAAGACACGCTTGGGACAGGGCCCGGGATTTACTACACTCTCAATGGTTTTGGGTAATAAAGGGGGGGGGGGGGGGGGGTTTTTTTTTTTAAGGTTTTTTTTGTTTTTTATTTTTTGAAAAAGATTTTTTTTTGATTTGATTTAAAAATTTGAGATTATTTTCTTTGCGAAAGAACTCTTTTCAATTTCTTCATCTAAATGCTCGGGAAGTCACTTGATAACTAGTTTCAATCACAGGTGTGGTTGGGTCTAGTTCCTTCATCACTTTCCAAGAATACTTAAATCCGATTTTTAAATCAAAGATCGACGGGTTCAGGTTTAAAAACTTAGGGTTCGCACATTTGGTATAAGCTCGGGTTCTTGATTCAAGTAATTCTATCCTTTTCGATTAATATCGTTGCTTCTTTAAAAAAAAAAAATGATTTTATTTGTTAGGAATGAAGTCTTCGATTTTTGTTTTTTTGTTGTATCGTACTGAAATTCGCAATTGGGTTTCCCGCAAGATTCCATTATTGACCAAAATCAAATTCTCCCCGTCTTACAAATTCATTAAGGAATTGCTATTGTTCTGTTGTTGTTTTTTTGTCCGTTTTCGGGGGGGGGGGGGGTGGGGGGGGGGGGGGGGGGGGAAACAAGAGAGAATCTATATCTGTGAGTTAAACAGGTGGAGGGAGTGATATTGTGAGGTTTATATTTTTTTTTTGTGTTAATTTCTAACCCTTATGTTTCAGCAATAAGTCTAATCAAAAGTCCTACTAATGAGGAGAAAGGGAAGGCTAATAAGAAATTGATGTTTAGGCATTATTTCGGTGAGATGAAAAAATGCTGAGTGCTGAAATGGAGCAAGTCCATGAGAGGGTTGGATAAATGAGCAGAGTAGGGAACCGTCCAGGTAGTAATGTTTGTGAGGGGAGAAAACCAATAGGCCATTTAAGAGGGGGAGTGAGTACAGAAGAGAAGGAGGAAACTGATTCAGGGGAATAGGTATCATGAGGGGAGAGAAGAGATACCTAAACGACGAGATGTAATTGGGTAGGAATAAAGAAGAAGATACCTTCCTTTCAAGTGAAGAATGATCCAAGCTTAGTGAGTGGGAGAGAAAAGTGGACCATGTAAATTTGATTGCATATTTACAGTAGAGACAGAAAGATAAATTTAGCTGCAATTGAATTCTTTTATTATGCAGTGTATGGTGGGATCACTGGTGCGTAATAGGAGAAGTAAGGTGAGAGGCTGTTAGCACTTGGAATAGAGATGAAAACAATTATGCGGAAGAGATTTATCCCTAGTCATTATTATAGGATTTGCATAGGAAATTACAGGGTCTTGACACAAGGCCAAGAGTGTAGAGGATTACTATAAGGAGATGGAGATAACTATGATTAGATGCTAAAGTAGATGAGGAAGATATGCTACAATGGCTAGATCATCAATGGGTTTGAATCTGGGAGATCGTGATGTAGTAGACTTACAACATATGTGGATATTGAGAATTGTTGCATAAGCGATCAAGGTAGAGAAAGCAGTTGAAGTATAAAGGAAATTCTAAAATCTTGGGCGAATTCTAACTCTTCATGGAAAGTCAAATTAGAAGAAGAACACTGCAAACTCAAAACCAAAGAGGATTGAAGGCCATGAGTCCAGTTTACTTCCTCTAAAGTAAATCTGACACTAAACATTCACTAGAACTCGTGATGTCAAATGTTTCAGGTGTCAGGGGTTTGGAATAATTGCATCTCAATGTCCAAATCAAAGGGCCATGATCATTCGGTATAATGGAGATATGGAGAGTATTCAGTTCAGTGATGATGAAAAGCCACCAATGAAATTGTAGTGAAGTGACGTTGAGGAACCGATGAGTGGGGAATATGCTAGATACTAGGCGAGTCTATAGTACTCACCTAAGGATGAATGGTGGAAGGGTTTCAGCGCGTCAGAGCATAATATACTACACCTATGTACCATGTACAGAAGAATGATGTAGCTTGATTATTGATAGTGGTAGCTGAACTAATGTGCAGTAACTTATTGGTTGATAAGTTGAGGTTTTACGACTTCGAAGCATCAGAAAGCCATATTGGTATAGTGGTTGAATAGAGTGTGGGAAGAGAAGGTGACCGCAGCTCTTATTTTAACATTTTCTATTGTAGTTATCATGTATGAGGTGATGTGTAAGTAGTTCCCATGCAGTCTAGTCACTATTGTTTGGGGCGACGTTGGCAGTTCCGATCGGTAGGGTAATGTATAGATGGTAACAAGCAACCAAAACTCTTTTGTTTTTAAACAAGAGACATGTGTTCTAACTCCCTAGAAACCATGGGGCATGTAACGGATCACGTGAGGCTAGCAAAAGAAGTTCTAGAGATAAACACTTTCTGAGTGTACAAGAAAAGAGTGAAAAAGAAAGAAAGAGTGAGAGGCAAACACATGTGACCAAGAGAGTGGAAGAGCTTAACACACTGAGTGGAGAGAACGTGCAGGAGAGAGTGGAGTTGCAAGAAAAAGTGAGGTTAAAGGTGCAATAGTGGCCAGGAAACAACTACTTGAACTCATGTACAAGGATTTATATTTTACTGACCACTGACCTTAACACTTACTTTGCCAAGTGTGTTGTTTCACTTTTGCAGAATATGGGGACATTGTTTCCTCGAGGAATCCCCAATGGGATTGCCTCCACTAAGAGGCATGATCACCAGATTGACTTTATCCCAGGTGTTTCCATTGCCTAATCGGCCAGTCTTATCAGGCCAATCCAAAGGAAACTTTGGAGATCCAAAGGTCAGTTGATGATCTAGTAGAGAGGGGGTTTGTGAGAGAAAGCCTAGCTCCATGCTCAGTTCCTGTCATCCTGGTTTCCCCAAGAGGAAGGAACATGCGGATGTTTGTTGACTGTCGAGCAGTCAACAAGACACAGTTTTAAGTATAGACATCCTAACCCAGACGTGATGCTATGCTTGTGGAGTTGCATGGTGCCTGTTTGTTTTCCAAATTGATTTTAAAAGAAGGGTTATTACCAATTCGCATGAAAGAAGAGAAGAGTGAAAACGGCTTTTAAAACTTAAACATGGTTTTATAAGAGTGGAATGGTAATCCTTATGGATTTAACAAATGCGCCTGGCACATTATGAGGTTGATGAATCATGTTCTTCGCGTTTTCATCTTGAAAGTTTGTCGTTGTCTACTTTGATGATAACTTAATTTACGCACGACTTTAAATGAACATATTCAGCATTTACAAAGTGTGTTTACTAGTTTTTGCGAGAAAACAAGTTGATGCCAAACTTGAAGAAGTGCACCTTTTGTTTAGGAATCTGTGGTTTTCTTCTTGGATTTGTTGTATGGTGCAGATGGATTGCTAGATGAAGAAAAGGTAAGGTGATCACGGGAGTGCCAACACTTAGGAACGCTAGTGAGGTCAGGATGCTTTCATGGGTTACACAAGTTTTTATAGGAGTTTTGTTAGGACTTTAGTCAATAGCTGCTCCATTAAATGATCTTGTCTAAGAAGAAATGCAGAGTTTAGGTGGACTAAAGTGCAATGAGGAACTTAAATGTTTTGAAAGTAAGTTGACCTAATTGCCACCATTACTTATTCTACCTATTTTGAGAAGGTTTTTGAAATTGAATGCGATGCTTCTGGAAATGGTTATTGGTGGTGTTCTTGGATGCAGGAATCTAAACCGATCGCTTATTTATCGAAAAACTCAGTGGCGCTGTGCATTAAATTACCCAGTCTAAGACAAGGAGATAAATGCTCTGGTGAGGACCTTGCAAACTTGGCAACAATACCTATGGCCTAAGGAGTTACATCATTCATTCCGATCAAGAGGAGTTTAAAGTTTCTGAAAACTCAAGGTAATTGAACCAAAAGACATTCAAAGTGGCTGGCTTTCATTGAGACATTTCCGTATGTGATATAAATACAAGCATGGAAAAGAGAAGTGGTGGCTATGATGCCACTTTCTTGAAGGTTTCACCTTTTGACTCTTTGGTCATACTGGATTTCTTGGATTTGATCTCTTAGGGAAATGTATGAGAATGATGCTGATTTTTGGTCAAATTTGGGTTGCTTGTTCTAGAGTCTGGCTATGTGTACTTTTATAGGCATGATGGGTACTGTTTTTAAGAAAGATAGGTTGTGTGTGCCTAAAAAGTTCTGTGCGTGGAATTGCATGGAGGAAACACATGGGGGTGGTTTAATGGGACACTTTGGTGTTAAAAAGAACTTAGAATATTTTCCCATGAACACTTTTATTGGCAAAAAATGAAGCATGAGGTGCAAACTGTGTGTGACAATGCAATACATGTAGACGGGCTAAATCCAAGTTAATGCCCATGGAGAATACATCCATACCCGTGCCTAATCAACCCTGGACTGACATATCTATGGATTTGTGTTAGGGTTACCACGTTCTCAAGTGGAAAAGATAGCATATTTGTTGTTGTTGATAGGTTAGCAAGAGGCTCATTTCATTGCCTGTTCTAAATCTAATGATGCACAACATTTGCTGATTTGTTCTTTAAGAGATTGTGGGGTTTGCATGGCTTCCCAATTCTATTGTGAGTGATAGGATTTTAAATCTTGAGCCATTTTGTGACTCTGGGAATAGGCTAGGCACTAAGCTTTGTTCTCTACTGTTGCAACCCCCTCAAACGAGGGTCGGACCGAAGTAGTCAATAGGACTCTTTCAACCTTTTTTCATGCTGTGATTCATCAAAATTTTGAAACAATGGGAAAAATGTCTCCCCCATGTGGGAATTTGCATATAAAAGGACAGTGCATTCACAAACATCTTACTCTCCATTTGAATTGTGTAGGGGTTTTAATCCTTGACTCCCTGGATATTTTGCCTTTGCCTGTTAATGAATTTGTTGATCTGATGGAAAGAAAAAAGGCCAAAAAAATTTGTGCGGGAATTGCATGCTCAAGTCGGGCTAAAAATTGAGAAGAAGAATGACATTATGCTCGCCAGCCAATAAGGGTCGAGTGAAGGTTTTCTTTCATCTAGGAGATTGGTTGTTGGGCATCTGAGAAGTAGCGATTTTTCCGAAACAGCGAAAATCAAGTTGCACCCAAAGGGAAAATGGGCCATTCCAATGTTGGAACACTTTTTCAAAAAATACGCTTACAAATTGACTTTACCAATCACTAGGTAAATGTAAGCGCAACTTTTAATGTTTCTGACCTTCTCTATATGATCAGGTGATTCGAGGATGAATCTTTTCGAGGAAGGAGGGGAAAGATGGGGAAACAAAATAACATCAAAAGTTCAAGAGTCAAAATCCAATTACCCGTTACATGGTATTTGGGGGTCCATTGACAGAGGGGTTTGAGCTAAGCGATGAAGAAGCTTTCAAGGATTAAATGGACTGCAAGAGAAGGAACCGAGCTTTACCAAGGAGAATCGAACATTTTTCACATTATCCAAGCTTCCAAAGGGATCCCGAGTAGAACCGGCCTTGAAAGGAGGACAGAGGCGACACGGTTCCGGCACGCTTGAGACACGGCCTGAAGGTCTGTCACAGAACCCCACGGTTCCCGGCACGGCTGGGACACGGCTTGCAGAACTTTCATAGAAGCTTTCACGGGTTAAGACACGGCTTGGGACACGCCGTGTACTACACACGTCACATGTTCAGGACCGAATAATATTATTTATTTCCACGTGTACGTAATTTTCCCCGGAAGGGTATTTTTAGGGGCCATATAAATACTCTTTGTCAGACCAATTGACGGGTGGTTGTTGAATTTCACATTTTTGAGAGCTCTCTCCTTTTATTCTTTGCGAAAGAACCTCTTTTCGATTTTTTTGATCTAAACGCTCGGGAAGTCATCTTGATACTTAGGTTTCAATCAGTAGTGTGGTTGGGGTCTAGTTCCGTTCATCACTTTTCAAGACGATACTTAGGAATCCGATTTCAAATCACGATCGACGGGGTTTTAGGTTTTAATATACCTAGGGGTTTGCATCAAAGTGCTCTAAGATTTTAAAGTTGTAATGTGTAACTTCATCTAGATCTCAAAAGCAACTGGTCTAAACAAAGTAGTCTATTTTCAACAAATTCTACCCTTAATGATGTTATTTACACTTTTAAGGACTATTTTAATTACGTTCTTGGGCCTTAATACATTATGTATGTTACTAAAGGCATTTCATAAAATAAGACAACATTTTTTACCTTTATTATACATTGCTTGAGTTAACTCTTAATTCATATGGTTCTTATCGAATGATTGATTAAGGGAAACAATTGTTTATTAATTTGTGCATGATGTGCCTAAATCCAAGATTAAGCACATACAAAAACCAATTTGAAAGACAAACAAAACAATTCAATCAAACTAGTCTCATTCACATGAACAATGGTGTCAATTTCCAATAAATGTAACCAATTCTTCAATTATGATGTGTTTGAATCTTAAATCCAAATATGATATAGCTCTGATACCAAAAAGATGATGGCCTAAACACACTTGAAAGCACATTCAAAGACTTAAGAAAAAAATATCTCAAGTCAAAAGGGAAAATCGGATAAAAAAAAGGGCAAAATGACGTGAACCAATGAAGATATGATGAAATCCAAATGTCCAATGATATAATTATAATACCACAATGATAATATCTTCTAAAAAAAACTCTAATCTCATATAATCCATGCAAACAATCCACAAATTCAAAAGAAAACCTCAATTATAAAATTCCTTTCCAATAGAGAAGAACACGTTTCCAAGTGGATTCTTCAATGATGATCCGAATCCAATTGCTAAGTACTTCAAATAAACACATAAATTTTGTGAACAATAAGATGTATTTCTAACCAAGAACTATCTCATTCAACCCTAGATATGACACACTAGAGAAGAAAAGAAATCACAACAAAATGAAATTGATATAACTCACAATTTCAAGATGTTGCACTCGCCACAATTTCAACTCTTGGGATTGAAATTGATAAGAGTTTAGATGACAATTAGGAACCCTAAATTCTCACATGAAAGGTAGTGTTTAATCTGCAAAAATAATGATAGGAATCAAAATCCAACAAGACTTATCATTAGGGCAATAACTAAAGAATTTCAAATCTTGGCGATGAGGACCCGTTTTGAGCAAATCGACCCCGGAATTATTTATATACTAACCTCTTTTATCTTATTCATGTATTTTATATTCCAACAGGAATACTTATCATGCTTTACAAGGCAATGGACAAACTCACTTAAACTCAGCTTGTGGGTTATCCATGGACCGACCTGAACCGACGATGAGCTGGGCCGATGGATCCTATAGAAGACCGACATCATGAAGAGCATTTCTTTTATGTATTTTTCATTTTATGAACTATTTTAGTTGTATTTTGGTTTTGGGACACTTTTATTTCCTTGTAATTTTCATTTAGGGCTAGCCACCTTAAAGTAGCAAACTTGTAATTTTGAGCACTTTTTAACCCTAGGAGTAGCAAGTATAAATACTTTCTTAAGAGAGGGTTTGAGGAGGCTAATTTTCCAGAAAAAACACTTCACATTTCATGAGAGGGCTTAGGGTTTTCCTAATTCCAAATTCTCTTATCAATTTTAATCCCAAGAAGTTGAAATTGTGGCGAGTGCAACATCTCGAAATTGTGAGTTATATCAATTTCATTTTGTTGTGATTTCTTTTCTTCTCTAGTGTGTCATATCTAGGGTTGAATTGAGATATTTCTTGGTCAGAAATACATCTTATTGTACACAAATTCTTGTGCTAATTTGAAGTATTTATCAATCATATTTGGTTCATCATTGAAAATTTCCCTAGGAAGTGTGTTCTTCACTATTTGAAAGGGATTATTTTTGTCACGGTTTTCTTTTGTCATATTGTGGATCATTTGCGTGGATTATATAAGATTAGGGTTTTATTAGAAGGTATTATCAGTGTGGTATTCTAATTATATCATTGGACATTTGGATTTCATCATATCTTCACTTGGTTCACGTCATTTTGCCCTTTTTTTGGATCCGATTTTGCCTTGACTTGAGATAGTTTTTCTTAGTCTTTTGAATGTGCTTTCAAGAGTTTTTAGGAACATCAAATAAGCCCCTCAAACCCTCTCTTAAGCAAGTATTTATACTTGCTACTCCTAGGGTTAAAAGGTGCTCAAAATTACAAGTTTGCCACTTTTAAGGTGGCTAACCTTAAATGAAAGTCACAAAGAAATAAAAGTGTCCCAAAACAAAAATACAACCAAAATAGTTCAATAAACATTTACAAAATACAAAATAACATAAATCTTTATGATCCAATGCCTCAGAATAGAGAACAATCGTAGCGGGCCTTTGATTGTTATCCAGAAAAATGTTCTGTGTCCAACTGAAGTTGTAGGACATTTTGGCATCCCATGGAAATATATAATTGTACCTGTAAGATTATTCTCAAAGTTTATTAGAAATAAAGACATAAGATAAAATATGAGCAATTTGGTTAATCATCCAAATTGGGTTTTGAAGAGGTTGACAGTGCTAGAATTTTTCTCATCATCTCCTCGGGCTCGGGCTTCTGAAAGATTTGCCCTCAAATCTAGAGGATCAGTTGTGGAATTGAACCCTAGGATCTCTGTTGTCCTGCTCCCCCGACTAACCATGTAGTGGATGGATGCCTGACCTATTTCTGAAAACCCTGGACCTCAGATGGAGTCATTGGTAATAGGATTATGCGTGTCTCGCTCATGCTGAACATATAGGTATTTTCAAACCCATCATG
>JBBMOL010000700.1:0-85608 GCA_037954665.1 Laguncularia racemosa
TTTTGTTTTTCTTTATTTATTTTTTTTGTAAGTATTGAATGGGCAATATGATATAACAAAAAATTAGTTATTAAATCTCTCTGCATGCAAGTTCTTGGGGAAGAACACTTTCTCAATATATGTATGTTATGCCTGCTTACATATGGATCGCCAAAAACAATGGAATATTTTCTTAATTAACATCTACCACCTGTTTTTTTTCTACTTAAGTAGGCACCACACTTAGTCAAATTTTCCACAAGCAACTTTGAATTTTTAACCCCATATCTTATCCTATTATATGGAAAATGATCTCTCATCATTTTTCAAAAGAATAGCTTCACCAAATCATGAGAAAATTACACATCCATCCATGACCACGTAAAAAATTTTCACGAGAGAATTTTGGATTATGTTACAACTTTATCTTGTCTTATCTTTTAAAAATAAACCCTCCATTATGCCTATTTATGACTGGTCCCCTAGGACTAATTTTTCCTTAAAAATCTTATTTAATCTTTGAAAATTAACCCTTAATTATTTCCGTATAACATATTCTATACAGCAAACAAAACTTTTAGCATTCCATTAAATGCAATTTTAGTGTCTTAACTTCTATTATGGATATAATAAGCACTTGAAAAAGGGTTTTCCAATACGTCATTTTCCAAACATAAAATCTATGTTATTTTCGACAAAGAACAGCATAGAAAAGAATTATAAAAAATGCTTTTTTAGATAAGAACGGAGACTAGTACACGGATAATTGTAAACGCTTTCTTAAATGAAAGATGAATCGGACATTAAATTGGTGGTCATCACGGATGACCAAATCTCATATCAGCAATCCACCCTTCTCTCTCTCCATAAATGGCTTTAGGTGCTGTCGTATTCTGGCCATAAATGGAGTTGGTGTTGTCAATTGGAAGGAGGGACAAGAAAGCTGTAAGTCGAGGATTATTTTTTCTAATTTCTTTCTCTTTTTCTCTTTTTATTTCAGTTTATTATTTTCTCAGTGGAATGAAGTTTGAACAGTGAAAAGATTGAAAGTTTCAGCAGAGTGTGTTCATATTTTTAAAATGTAAAAGGAGTACTAGTGCAATGCATTTAATTTTAAACTTTAGGAAGGACAATGACTACTAATTGCTTTTATTTTTCATACATATAAGTATTTTAAAAGGGTATGTTGGTCTACCCCAAAGAAGTTTGATGGAATTATTGTTGAAACGGAGTCTCAAAAAAGCTGTCCAATGTTTAACTAAAACATGTTCCTGAATCTATTCCTAATGTTATCTCTTGTTGCTGACGAAGTTGCAGCCAATTTAAGCGTATAAGCTTTTCGTGGACACCAAGATCAGGAAATAAAATAGCTGATGCGCTTGCGAAGTATAACTACCATATGAATGATGATATTCGTTCTGGATCCTATATTTTGAGGAGCATTTGTATTTTTAATCATTCTGTTTTGAATTCAGTTGATGTTTTTGCGGACTATAATTTAATCCACCATAGGGATATGGTTGTGCAGCTGTTCATCAGTTGCGTTTTTGAGTTGGCATTTGGTCCAGCAAAACTGCTGTAAGTGCTGTTATGGTAGTGGCTGCAAACAAGTCGAAATATTTTAGCTCGGTTCGACTCAAGCTCTATTAGTAAATAGATCGAGTTTAAACTTAAAATAGATCTTATTTATTTAAACGAACTAAGTTTGACATTTTATTTAAGTTCGAAGGCAGACTCATTATATTATTAATAAACTAACTCATAAACAAGCTCTTTAATGGGCTAGCTAGTGAGCTTATTTGTTATCAACCTGATTTATGAATAAACTCGTTAACAAACTTATGAGCATGCTTATAAGTAAGATCTCATTTATATTATTTACCAAGTGGGTCATGAACAAGCTCAAGTGTAAGCTTGCAAATTAATATATTATATTAAAATTATGTTATATTAAATAAAGTATAACATAAAAGGAGATTTCTATAATATAATCACTTAAAACAAATGTTTGGGACTCCCTCTCCTCCCTCGTTTTTTTTTTTTTTGTTGCTTCATATTTAGGAGTAGTAAACTTTGAAATATATTATACTTGGATAATACATGATTATATATAGATGCAACCATTTATTCTTATTTAGGGATTTGTATTTGAAATAGTAAAATTTTAAATTAATTTCAATAAAAAGGATGAAAATATAAATTTGAAAATTTGAATAATTTCAAGTTTTAATTTGAACTCAAGTTTTTTTTTTCTTTTTTTTTTCTACTCGTTTATCTAAACAAACTCGAGTTTAAACTCCGGCTCATTTAAGCTTGTTTAAGCTTATTTATATAAACAATCTCAATCTTAAGCTAGTTTAGAGAGCGTATTTAGATAAATAAGCTGAGCTCAAGCCTAATATTTTTAGGTTGAATAAAATACTCCGCTCAAGCTCGATAATTTTTAATAGATCAAATTTGAACTTTTAAAAATTCGACTCGTTTACAACTCTAATTATGGTCTTAATATAAAGCCTTAGTCTTACCCCAATATATAAATATGATCCAATAGACCACTAGGCTCGCTTAATCGCTTAGACATAATTTAGCTCGCTCTATGCCTCCCTAATGCACGTCTCCCTATATATAAAAGATTTAGGCTAATGCTCTGAGAAAAATGAATGCATAATATGTAAATATTGTCAACTGCTACAGATTTGAAACATAAATTATTAATAAATTGAATTTTCATTGCATAAGAATGAAAACAAAGACAGATTTGTAATAAAATTTATCAATAAATAGAACGTTATTTGTATTAATCAAAAAACATTCGTAAAAAAAAAATATTAAATAAAAATTTAACTTGTAATTATCATAAAAACAGAGGCAAATTTGTCGTGGATAAATAAATATTTTATTTTATTTATCATCAGAGTAGAGAAGATTTGGACAAAAAATAATAATTAATTATTCAGTTGCAATTGTCAAAATGGAGAGAGATTTTTTATAGAAAGTTTTAATAAAAACAAAATCAGTTGTAATGGGCATGGAATTAGTGAATTTTTTTTTGCCCTCAATATAAATTATCATTGACGTGAAATCCTTCGCTCAAAAGAATTAATTAGCATGAACGGCTTTTGAAACAAAAATTTGCAGCAAAAATTCTACTTTTAAGGGTCTTTTACTATAGAATTCTTATTTTGAAAAATAAAAATTTCTGTCTCGGAACTTAAAATTTCTTGTAGTGGTCATTGATGCAATAAAAGCTCTATTCTGTATTACGCTTTGTTGCAAAATATATATATATATATATATATATATATATATATATATATGCTTTCTCTAATGTAAAAGTCTATATAAGGAAAAAGGTGGTTTTCTCCCTTGTAGATAAGGTTAAATCCTCTATATTTCTAAAATCAAATCTTGTTAATCTAACCAAATCCACACAAAATCTCTCTCTCTCTCTCTATTGTCATACCTCAAAACCATAGAAAGTGAGATAGTTTGCCACATGGTAGGAATATGTTAAGGTTCAAAACCACTAATATCCATGATTAAAACCAATGATCAAATACCATAATATCTCACATTAATAACTCTTATTTTCAATATATTACAACTCCAAATTTTTTTAAACAAATTGTCAATTAATCTAATATTAATAAACAAAAGTTGTAATCACATATTTTATAATTTGTGTTAGCTCTAGCATTTAACCTAATCTCAAGTTTTGAGATCCTGAACATAGCATTTAAACTTCTCTTGTACCAAGAAAAATAAAATCCCCTCAATGCCTAGCATGTAGTCACAAATACACATGTGCATGAACAAACAAATGCATAACATATGCATACAACCTATTCTATTGCAGTAACCACAAGTTATTATATTTAAATTGACCATTTAAATAGCATAGTTTGGGATCATTTGCAACCAACCCCAAACTTGGAGTAACTCATAACTCTAGTACACAATACATATATATAAGTATATATAATTGAAACCAAAACAAAAAATGGCATTGTCCTCAGGGCAATGTTTTATGGCCATTAGCTTATTAGTCTACATGCAAGCGCCCTCAATCTATAAGTACAACCCACTTATGGCTTCAATTCAATATACTAACTCGATACACAATCTTGTTGAGGTCAGTGATCTATTAACATGAAAGTTAGCCCCTAACTAATTGGATTCCATCAATATGAGGCTACACAATGGCTAGACAAATTGTATTGATCATTGGGTGGAGTGTCACAAATCACTAGCATCTACGATTATCTTTCTAGGCCTTTTCCAAGCGTAAGTAACACATAATTTTTTAAAAAAATATTTTACTTTTTGTTAGGTCCATTATTTTCTTTTCTAACAAGCACATGCAGCAAACTAGAAACCACATACCTAGTTTTGGAGTGCCCCAAATCAACATTTCATTAGTCTTACTTAAGCTTGAATCAGAGTATGTAATCACATATTGCAATTCCATACTTATCTACAACTAAGATCAATACCTAAATATAGTCCTTATTAAATGCCTAATTGTTTTACTTAAGGTGAAACATAAATGTAACTTTGTAATTACTTAAGTTTATTCCAACTTAGGGTTATTGTCTTCACTAAATCTAACAACCATTAACTACCAACATACTGGCTACCAAACTTTATTCATTTTTACCCAAACAACTAATTTAAATTTTTTCTATAATGAACTACATAATAAATTTTTGGGAAAATTACAATAGCAAAGTTCAATGTTTAAAGTTAAGTTCAAATAGAGAATTGAACTTTCTAGTTAAAATAGATGATCAATATTATACTTAGTAGTTAAAATAAATTATCATACTTTTAATTAGTTAAATTAAAGGATTAACGTTACATTAAATAGTTTAAATAAAAAATCAATTATTATCCTGTAAGCATACTAAGTGATTTAAACAAAGAATCCATTACTATTGATAATGATATTATAATGGAATTCTCTATTTGAATTATTTAATATAATGTTAATACTCTATTTTAACTACTTAAAACTTCAACATTCTATTTGAACTTGACCTTGAACATTTATTTCCTCTCTTGTAATTTTCCCAATAAGTTATTATATTAAATTATTACTAACTTATTAAAACAGTATAACTAACTCATTTTTAAATGAAATCCTAGGTTCTAATTAACTTTTAACAATTAGGTTAATTAGGAGGCCATAAACTTTTATCAACGAAGTTAATTAGGGCTACGAACCCATAAATAAAATTATTCCTAAGGTTTAATTGTCTATTAATAATTAGCTAGTTATTTTTATTTGTCCTTCAAATTCTCAAACACTTTTCTAGTAAAAAATTCTTATCTTCAAAAATGAAAACATACACTTATCCATAGTCTTTTGTTGTGAAAACACCTTGTAACGAAATTGACGGTTCATTCTAAATTCCTTAATTCATAAGCATCCAGCTTCTATTAGCAAAATTTCAACAACCTTTCTATCTTTTTAACGGTTCGAAAACTTCCTTAAGTTGGTTTGTTATGTAGAAAAAAAGAAAAACAACCAACTTAACTTTTAAACTTTCAAAAACACATCTCCGATTAAAAAAATGTCCCTTAACAAATCAAGCTTACTGTTCATTTAGATACCTTTTGATAAGCACATTTTCTTAAAAACTCCTCTTTTTTAAAAAAAATAATAATATCTTTGACATCTCAAATGTGAAATCCTAAAAATTTGGCAAGTTGAATTATTGGATTTTTTTATATTAAAATTAATTAAGACAACTATTTAGGACCTCAACAAAGGGGAATATAGCACCCTATTTTTTTTTCACAACTAAACCTAAGACTTTCAATCACTACTGTTATGCTATGTTTCTAGAGGTGGTTGGATCATCTATAGAAGAAAAAGAGATTAGGCTATGAGGGTGTCGAAGGTTACTTCGATGTGACCATTCCGAGTTTAAGTCAACACATTCGAATGATAATGTGTATGTAGGGGAGTAGAGTAAAAAATTCCTATACTCGATAGCTCCTAATCCCTATTTATAGGGATTGTAGATGATTTTCATATGGAAAGTGCATTAACTTTCGAGATCTTCTTTGGGTATTGTAGAGCGTGTATCTTTTATCATCTTCTTTTTTTAGCCATAGTATTCTTTTGTACTTATTTGTCAAAAGGATGTGCATGAATGACCTAAGCTAGAGCTCAGGAAGTGTGGATTGAATCTAGGTAATTCTATGCTAGAGCAGTTTGGAATAAGTTGGCTTAAGCAAATAGAGCTCAGATAGAAGTCTAAGAGGATCAAAATGGACCTAAGGGGTCTATACCCAAAAAGCTCTATTAGCAACTATGATTTTTGTCCAAACTTTACGATGATACTATATATGATGAATAGATGATTACGGGAATGTAATAATCAGGGATTTAATTAAATATATATGTGTTAAATAATGATGTTTAACTAATTGAGAGAAAGTAGATCCAAATATAAAAGTATTAAGCTTGCGGCAAAGGACAATAAAAAAGTCTTAATGACGAAGGCAATATGGACATTTGACAAGGAAGGTATAAATAGCCTTTGTCATGTCCTTTTGACCCTTTTTCTTACAAGAGAACCTTAGGAGCCATCAATAGAACCCTAGGAGTAAAAGGCTAATTCAATCCAGTAAATTGCATAAGAAAAAGTTGTGTGAAACAACTCTGATTGTCAGGATGATCCTGATAGAGTCAAAATGAACTAGCATCTACATCAATAGGACTTAGGAAATTGTTTATGGAATAGCAATTTGAGTAAGTCCTCTAAACTTATGTAATTAGTGTGAGATTAGGGCAATTTAGATAGTAAATGAAGCATGTGAATACCTTAATTCAATTATAAAAGAGGATCAAAGAATAATCATTAACATGGAATCAGAATTTTTGTAGAAAAGGTTGATTTTTGCAAAAATTAAGATTTTCCAAAAGTATACGGTCACCTACATGGTTGTGCTATACCCGTGTACTTCTAGTACATGACCCTTAAATGAGTTACAAGGCTCAGCACTTGAAATCACTAAGTGTATAGAAAGGTATACAACCGTAGTATACGCTTATGTATTTGGGCGTATCAAATTGTAAAAATTCACAAAAAGGTACATAGTCACAATACATGACCGTATACTCTACCATGCCAAATATTGGAAAATAAATAGTAAAATACACGAGAAATAGGCATGCCCATGAATCAAGTTATGTCTAGCCTTAAAATAACACACATAGTACACAGATAAGAACACACTTGTGTACTTAAATGTGTTAGATCTCTAGTTTTCCAAAGCTGAGTTTTCACGACTCCTTACCTCCACTAACTTAATCAAACACCTAAACATAGATTAAGATGATTATTATAAAGTCTCCAAGTGTACATAATTTTGAATTAAAATAGCTCTGAGGACTGAGATATTACAAAAGTGTGAAGAGATCATTCACTGCTTACCTAGTACTTGTGTACTGTACTTGTTGTTTGTCCATATTAGGTTAGAAATATAAACTGAGTTAATATTGAAATTGAAGTGGATTGGTTGTATGTGATTGTGTTTAGGTGGGCTTGAGAAACCGAAATTTTAGTGATCTCGAGGTGACACCCTAATGATTGATATGTGATATTGTTCCTAATGAAGTCATGTATCGAAATGATCTGAGTAGATATATGATGATATGGTATTGATGGACTGATCGATAGTGAGAAGTACCTATTGTCATATATGTATATATGTATGGTATGGAAGGACTTATAGACTCATAAATATTGGTGAATATCCACTATCATATATGTATAATTTATATATGATTCAGGCTCATGGACAATGGCGAAGACCCATTGTCATATATATATATGTATGTATGATATGGACTCTTAGACTCATGTATAGTGAGGAATATCCACTATCGTACATATATAATTATGTATGGATTGGACTCATGAACAAAGAGAAGTACCCTTTGTTATATATATATGTACATATATGTGTGTGTGTGTAAGGTGTATATATGGTGATTGTGATGATAAGAATGAGTTGGACATCCTGTTGCATTATGTTTGTATTGGTATTTTTGGCATAGCATGCATGTGTGATTATGGGTATATATTATATTGGGCATTAGCTCACATCTCGTAAGACCATTTTTCAATTGTAGGTATTTCTGGTGAAATCATAAGGTATGATGAGATGGTAGTGGATACGAACCAAAATTTGGAGGAGGATATAGAGCATGCGTATTATGAAGAGTGACATGTTGATTAGAAAGATGATTAGCATTAGAACATAGTGTTACATTAGAGACTTTGATTGTAATCGAATTTTACAAAGATTTTGCCATGATTTGATTATAAGAGATTAACTATGGTTGACTATTGTGGATAGATTGTTATTTGAAGAAATCTTAATTGTTTGGTATGGTTATTTTAATGTTGATTGTAGAATTTAGTAGATTTTGAGCCTTTGCATATCTTCATCTAGTGAGCACATGTGACGGCCTGTACTTACTCGAGGTTTTGGGATGTTATAGTAAAGTTGGTTATCAAACTTTGTGTAATGAGAACTTCATTTAATAATAAACCTGATTTGGTCAATTTGGACTTAACCACTATAGTTAGAAACTTGGAACTTTTAAAGATAGGACCCAATTGCTTTAGTGAGAGTTGAAAATTGAGTTTCCTCTTCTTTCTTGAAATAGCTCACATTTCTTGTTTTCAAGCGGTCCTTGTTTCTTTTCATTTATTATTCTCTGTATCTCTATTTCTTTTGTAACATTTTTCTGTGTAACATATTCTACATAGCGAACTAAACCTATCGAAACAAAAACTTAGCATTCCATAAAAAGCAATTTTAGTGTCGTAAATTCTATTATGGATACAATAACAAGCACTTGAAAAAGGTTTTCCGATACATTATTTACGAAACATAAAATCTATGTTATTTTCAAAGAAAGAACATCGTAGAAAAGAATTACAGAAAATGCATTTTTAGATAACAACAGAGCCAAGTACAAGCATAAGGGTCAATACATTCTTAAATGAAAGATGACTCGGACATTAAATTGATGGGTCACCATGGACGAATAAATCTCATATGAGCAGTTCACCCTCTCTCTCTCTCGACATAAATGGTCGTACGTGCTATAGTACTCTAGCCATGAATGGAGTTGGTGTTGTCAATTGGAAGGAGGGACAAGAAAGCTGTAAGTGGAGGATTATTTTTTCTAATTTCTTTCTCTTTTTCTCTGTTTTTTTATTTTAATTTATTATTTACTCAGTGGAATCAAGTTTGAACAGTGTAAAAGATTGAAAGTTTTAGCATAGTATGTTCATATTATTAAAATGTAAAAGGAGTATAAGTGCAATGCATTCATCACGAGGGATGATATTGATCTATCCTATTTCCTTAAACCTATAGATAAGTACACCTATTAATTTTATAGTATAATAAATATAGATATTGAGTGTCGATCTCACAAAAATTATGATTACTAGTAATTATACTTTTTTTATTATCTAATTTAAAAAAGTAAGTAAATAAAATCAATAACTAATAAACTAAGAAAAAATGATAATCATTAGAAGTATACCTAGATTATTGAATTCCCCTAAAATTATTAATGTAATTAACTAATTATTATTCAATTTCATTATTGTATTTTTGGACCGTGGGAATTTCTAAATTGATCTACTAGCTCTCTTGAGTCTAATAATTCCTAATTTTAGGTTGATTAATTAAAACATCTTCCTAATTAAAACTCTTAAAACTACATTACATTCAATTTAGAAATTCCACTATTAGGTCTAACCCTAATTTATAATATTTACGTTGTCCTATCTCTAATATTGCATGCAACTCCTTCCAATAATGCTAGATCTATTTCAGTATAGAATCTCTCAATCTCTATATAAGAAATAAAATTTCAACCATTATGCCGGCAATATTAAATTGGAAGTAATGAAAAACAAATAATTAAATCACCAAAATAGTAAATAATTTGTTAAATAATAAATAAAAAAAATTACATATTCATTCTAAGGCTTAGCATACCTAAGTACTAAGGAAAGTTTAAGCTAGCAACATATTAAATCTAATAGCAAAAATATAAAAAGAATGCATAAATAAAAGCATTAAAACTAAAAACTAAAAACCCTTAATACTCTATTCTCTAATGCTCTATTCTAATCTCTCTTTTAATCTATCTGCTCTTAGCTGTGAATTCATCGCTCTATATAGATATGAGGCTTAGCATGGTCAAAGCATGGGCGTATAGAAGCCCATGCTTCATTTTGTCTAGATTTTACCTTCAACATGTCCACTAACACAGGCATGTTTGTGTCCATGTCAAGCTATATGGTTGATTAACATGCCTCTTTGCATAGTGGCTTTGCTCTATTTTTGTAATGCTCTAGAAACCAAGATGTCATAACCCGCCACATGTCATTACTAAATAATGATACGTTAAGGCTCTTAATCTGTTTCAAAACCACAATATTTGTATATCTCCATAGTATAACATAACTTATCAAATTCTCAAATATCATAAATACATATCTCCTTTTTATTTATCAATACACAAAACTCTAAAATCTTCAAGATAATCTAAAATCAACTTTAACTTACTTGAATGTATCATATAATAACCTAACTTACTTGGTTTTATCGGATTATGTTATGTGCTTGAATCATTTAAGCATATCTTCATTTGGTGTCATATCATACTTGGTTTTACAATTTGGATTCATAAGGGATTAAGGGTTTACTCCTCTTGTGGAGTGGTTGTTGATTGGAATTGCTTCATTTGATTGAGTGCATGTTCTTTTGACCTTCAAAGCACACCACCAAGTACACAAAGTTTTTGAAGGACTTACTTTCAAATAAGAAGAAATTGGAAGAAGTCTCAATAGTCACCCTTAATGAGAAATGCTCTACCATCCTACAAAACAAGTTGCCAAAGAAATTAAAAGATCCATGGAGTTTTACTTTACTGTGTTTAAGTGTTTAATTGGTAATTTATCAATAAATAATGCTTTAGCTAGTTTAAGTGCAAGCATAAATTTAATGCCACATCATATATTTAAAAGTTAGGATTAGTGAAACTTAAACTAATACATATGAGCATTCAATTAGCAAATTGGTTTGTTAAGTACCCCATAGGTATCATTGAAGATGTATTGGTTACGGTAGAAACATTTATCTTTCCAGTGGACTTTATAATCTTAGATACAAATGAGGACATCAAGGCACCACTGTGATGCCCTTTCCTAGTTACTAATAGGGCAATTATAGATGTAGGCAATTGCACATTGACTTTGAAAATTAAGGATGAAGAAAAAACCCTCAAAACCCTTGACATAATCTCACATCCTCAAAGAGTAATAATACTAACTATTTCGTGAATACATCTAACTTGCTTGATTATACCTATGTGCAGGATGGCTTTCATAAAGACATAATACAACAATGTTCCATTCACGGCAATCAACAGGGTCTAGGAAAATTCAAGAAATTTGATCATCGAAAATTTCCTTGTCGTCCCCCTGATTAAGTAAAGGAGGTAACATCTGTTAAGCCAACGACATTAAAGAACAACACTTTTTGAGTGGCAACCTAAGTACTAACTTAGTTCTATAATTTAGTTTATTATAATTTAATTTTTAGTTAATTACGCATGGTCATTTATAAAATAATAATAAAAAAAATAAAAAAAAATATTTCACTTGATCTTTATATTATGAAGGCATGATTGCAGGACAAGAGAAACAAAGAACAAAGCCAAATGAGTCTACATGACAATGTTCATCACTCATGTTCAAGAACTCTCTCTTGTAGAAAGCAAAGAATTAAAGCTTCAAGTTCTTTCAAGTCTTATCAGGGAAGTATTTTGTTATCTTTCCCCATTTGTTATTTTACTGTTATATATTGTACATTGAGGACAATGTAACATTTAAGTCGAGAGGGGGGGGGGGGGGGGGGGGGGGGGGAGGAGGAGGAGGAGGGAGTGGTGGGGATTCTACTTTAGTTAAATTTTTTAATTGCATTCATAATTTGGTAGATTATTGAAAAAAATTTTCCTTAACATATTTTTACCTTTTTATTAATAAACTTAAAATACTTTATTAGAGTTGAATTGTGAAATCTTCATAAATCAGAGTTGCGTGTTATTTAGGCTTAGAATTTAAAAACTCTAAATTGGAAAAATATTACTAATCAAAGATTCAGAATTTGAGTTTTTTAAACTTATTTTGATATATACCTATCTCTTAAAAGTGAATACTACAATCTTGAATAATTGAACTAACAAAATTTATCTTTTGAAGACTCTTCCTATAAAGTAAAAGTAAGGAAAAATAAATAAAGTTTAGTAATGGGTCTCATTGAGTCGAGTAATTAAGCCTACAAGATGCCCTTCAAGGGATAACACTTATTAACTTGAGTAATGAACTTGGGATCATTGACCTAAAGCTCGATACATGGGTTAAGACAAAAGTCTGAGAATATTGAACTAATTAAAATAAGTAATGGAATTAATGGAGGTTCAAAGGGATATCTCAAAACTTAGTAGCCTAAGATGGTCTAATCTTTTATTAGATCAATAAAAGAAATATTGATTTTATCCACTATACTTTTTATTTTTATTTCAAAGCTTTGAATTATACTTAATGATTTAATAGAATAATTATATAAAAATTGAAGAAAAAAATTTTGCAAGATGAAGCCCAATGCGGTGGAGGAGCACGATCGTGTACAGAGAGTGAAAAGCAACCATATCAAAAGAGCAAAACAGATTGTGCTAGATGACGTGTTATTATCCATGTAGGGGCGACACAGGGATGGACACGCCTGTGCTAGTAGGCATGTTGGAGGTGAAAACTAAATAGATTGGAGCACGGGAAGAAAGTACGCTCGTGTTGAGCCAAAATGCGACCATGCTAATGCCTAACGTCTATATAAAGATGAGAAAGAAGATCAAATTAAGGAAGATAGATTATAGATTAGAGAATAGGGGTTAGAAGGTGATTAGAAAGCAGAGATTAGAGTAGAGTATTAGAATAGATTATTATGGATTTTTATTTTTTAGTTTTAATGATTTTCTTTATGTACTCTATTATTACTGGACTTAACATGTTGTTAGCTTAAATTTTCCTTTGTGCTTTGGTATGATGAACTCTACAATGAATATGCAATTTTTTTGGATTTATTATTCAATAAATTATTAGTCATTCCTGCAATTTAATTATGTGTTCTTCATTGCTTTTAATTTAATATTGTTGGCATATTAGTGAAATTCTGATTTCTTAAATTCACGCAATCCTAGAAAGAGGACGACGTAAATCATCCAAATTAAGGTCAAACCTAATAGTGGAATTTATAGATCAAATATAATACAATTCTAGAGGTTTTAATTAGGATGAGATTCTAATTAATCAACCTAAAATTAGCGATTAGTAAGACTTGAAAGAGTTATTAGTTCAATTTACCTACAGTCTAAGAATACAATAAGGAAGTTGAATAATAATTAGTTAATTACATTAATAATTCTAGGAGAATTTAATATCCGAGTACACTTTTAATGATTACCGTTTTCCTTAGTTTATTATTAGTTGATTTTATTCATTCACTTATTTTATATATTAGATAATAAGAAAAAGGGTAATTGATGGGATCTACCCTGCGGTCCCAACAGTAGGGAAACCTGATTTGGATGTATGATCCAAGACATCCACATATGTTCATTTTTCTTTACCTAATAATGTTTGGTTTTGCACTATAGTAGGTACATTGACCAGTCTTTACGAGATGGCCAAATAGCATACACTGATGATCAACTTGCGGGATATTTTTGAAGTCACATCCAATGATCCACAAATTGCTCAATTGACTTGGAGAACTAGCCATTTAAAGACCATCTTTTGTACTTATATTTTTCATTATTGAACTGGCCACTTTTACTCATTTTTGGAACTTATGATTTGTTTGTATTTTGTTGTTAAAACCAGCTACTTAGCGGCATCTGTGTAATTTTTTGAACATTTTTACCTTAATTGGAGCAAGTATAAATATTTACTAACTAGGGTTTTTAGGAAAATTTTGACATTTTGAACAAAAATACACACTTATTGCCGTGAGGAATTTCCTTGCATTGCAATTGATCTCCTATCAATTTCATTTGTGAAATTGTGGCAAAAACCAACTAAAGTGATTGTGAGTAATATCAATTATCTCTTATTGATTTACAAATTGTGTTTAGTGAGTAATATCTAAGTGTAATTTGTTGGTTACTTATCCATATACACGTGAATTAGGGTTCATATTTTCATATTTGCCTCAAGTCAATTCGAGATTGAATTCTAATTGTTTCCATTGTTTTCTATTGGTATTGATACAATTATTTGTTCCATATATCAATTTAGTGTACAAACTCATGGATTTAGATTCCAATTTGAAGTGATTTTGACACGCAACTTTGATTGAGGAATTTGATTGTTCACGCATTTGTATTGGTGTTCATGTGCTTTAGATTTTGAGCACATCAATAATTACTAGTAATTGTAATTCTAATGAAATCAACACTCGATATCTTTATCCGTTATACTATAGAATTGATAGATGCACTTACCTATAGGTCTGAGGCAGTAGGATAGACCGATACTAATGGCCATATCCTATCCAATCATCACACCAAAAAGAAATAATGCAACCATTAGTCACCAATTTTTTAATCCCCTACTATAGAAAGTTTATACCATAACAAGTATTCCACCAATTCCTTAATAAGACAGTTCTTCTCTATTTGATAATATCTATGTTATATTTAGCCTTGATTAGTTCAACACACATCACTTTAGCTTAACAAACATTCCAAGCTATGTTTTGCTAAGAAAGCATTATTTTTTAGCCCTAAATTAGTTAGTCCTAACTCTTAAACCACCTTCTCTCTTTAGCCTTACAATCTTCTTTGACCACACCCAATGGACTTTTCTCTTTTCATTAGTAGACCCTTATAGAAATTTTCTATTTACCCTCTCAAGTTTGTTATGAATGATTGTTACTAACACTTTTGCTTACATAAAATAAGTTAGAATAGCCTCTATTATTGATTTGATCAAAACTCGATGTCTAGCAAATAATAACTTCTTTGCCTTACATGCTATTAATTTTCCCTTCGCCTTATCAAGAAGAAAGCAGTAGTTAGCTGCATTCATTTTTACTACTCGATTAATTAGAAATCCTAAATATTTGCCCATAGAAATGCAAGACATGGTCAAGGAAACTCGCCAATTTAGAAATCTTAAACATTTTAGAGTGTAACAGATGAAATACCGTTCCAACTTATCATATGCTTTCTCTATATCAAGCCATCATCCCTTCTTTCCTTTCCTTTTTTCAAAGACTGCATCAATTATCATACAACAATCACATTATTCGTTGCTTTGCAACTGGTAATGAAACTTGAATTGCATTTAATAGATGAGGGCATTTAGGAAATATTGTAATAGGCTCACTAACACCTTTGTAATGGCTTTATAAAGAGTATTACAAAGACTAATTGAGACAATAAAAAGCTCTAGGTATAGATGGTCTTCATGTAAAGTTTTTCCAAGAATTGTGACCTATTGTTGGTGGTTCTTTGGTAACTTCATAATAAGACATATAGTTAAGTGGTTAAGGCTTATACTTGTATCCTTGAGGGCAAGGCTCAATCCCCACTAAAGTCATTTTATAATATGAAGAAGAGAATACCTTCATGGTAGGTATACTTTGTAATGAAAGACCTTCAGCATTTAGGTAAAGTATTGCTAAGAAGCTAGTGAATGAGGATTACCTTAGTGACCATTTTTGCATAGCATGACACATAACATGATTATATTGTTATGTTTTCTATGTTGTGTTGAGTTTTTATTTTCGTTTTACTCACTTAGCTTGGATATAAGTAAATAGGTTAGTTGTGTAACATCAAATGCAAAACACGGAACACTATAAGATCTTGATGTTGGCTTGAGAGATGAGCACGAGTTGTGACAAGGTTATACTAAAAGGTTTCAAAATGGCCTTATAGTAGGTTGTTATGTTACATTATGTTAATGTGTATGAAGTTTTGTAAACATGAAGTGCACTTGGATGCTTGAAGTTAATAATTTGATATACCTTTCTACTCTATTATATGTGATGATAATTAAAAGTTGAAGTAAGATTGGTAGTTTGCTAAAGTTAGTTACAAGCATAGTTATAGCTAAGTCTTATTCTCAATTTTGGAATAGCAACATTATTCCATCTTCTAGGCACAAAGGTCTTAGGTAAGGGTTAAGTAAAAGCCTCAATAGGTGTGGTGCTATAGTAGGAAGTTAACGTGACTAAACAAATATTTTACTACTTTGATAGAATAAGTAAACTAAACTTAGACAAGTTGAATAGGCATCCAAGAAAATTTGTTCAAACAAAAAGAAATTGGATTAGGGATAATTTAAATCCATCAAGATGATTCTTGCCATGAGACCCTTAAAACTATTTTTTTTGTTGTGAAAACTCTCTTCCATATTTTATTATTTTTATTTTTTAATTTTATTAGTTTTTTCATTTCTTTTTTTTTCCTTATGTTTTTCATTTTTCTCAATTTTTTTTTCATTTTATGATTTTTTATTAAGAGCTAAACAAAGTTAAAAAAAAAAAAACTAAATGTTAAAAAATGGAGTGTGCGCAATTGAAGCGTGGAGAAAATAATTATGGGATGAGGATGCATATTTTTGTTTTTCTTTTCTTTTTTTTGTAAGTATTGACTGGGCAATATGATATAACAAAAAATTAGTTGTTAAATCTCTCTGCATGCAAGTTATTGGGGAAGAACACTTTCTCAATATTTGTATGTTATGTCTGCTTACATATGGATTGCCAAAGACAATGGAATATTTGCTTAATTAACATCTACCACCTGCAAGTTATTAATATTTACCTGTGCGCCCGTGCACACACACTAATACATAATCTTATTTTCGACCCTGGGGCTTTTAATTTTTGTTTTCTTCTTTTTCCCCCTTTCCTATTGGGCTACTTTGTATTTGTATTTCACTTTAGGCCCTGGACTCATGACTGGCCTACTCTTTCTGATCCACTATCTCAGCCCTTACGTAAGTTGAAAGATAATCTGTCGCTGTCCTTTTCTCCACAGCCGTCGTGAAAAAGGCAATCGAGTTGAAGTTGAAGAGTTTATATCATGTGCAAGTGTCAGTTATTTATGTGTTCACAATAGTCCATGTGTTACAACATGTATTTACCAAGTCTTATACAGAAAGTGAAGAAAGTGAAGGGATGACGAAACAGAGTTCTTGACTTTTTTCTTGTCGGATTTTCTTTCATGAATTCAATTACAGTTGTATCCCACAAATTTGTTAGAGGTCATTATTTCACTTGACGTCTTGTCCACATCCGCCCTCTCTTCTTCCACGAAACACACCCTGAATTGAATTTAGGGTTCCTCCTCCTCCTTCGAATAACTCACTTTTCTTGTTCTCAAGCAGTCCTAGTTTCTTTTCATTTATTATTTTCTGCAACTTCTGTTTCTTCCGTGACATTTTTCCGTGTAGCATATTCTATATAGCGAGCTAAACTTATTAGTATTCCATAAAATGCAACTTTAGTGTCGAACTTCAATTATGAATATAATAACAAGCACTTGAAAAAGGGTTTTCCAATACATTATTTACGAAACGTAAAATATATGTTATTTTCAAAGAAAGAACAGCGTAAAAAAGAATTATAGAAAATGCTTTCTTAGAAAAGAACGGAGACAAGTAGACGGATAAGTGTGAATGCATTCTTAAATGAAAGATGACTCAGCCATTGAATTGGTGGGTCCTCACGGACGACCGAATCTCACATGAGCAGTTCACCCTCTCTCTCTATCCATAAATGGCTGTAGGTGCTGTAGTATTCTGGCCATAAATGGAGTTGGTGTTGTCGATTAGAAGGAGGGACAAGAAAGCTGTAAGTGGAGGATTATTTTTTCTAATTTCAAACTTTAGGAAGGACAATGACTATTAATTGTTATTATTCTTAATACATATAAGTATTTTAAAAGGGTGTGTTGGTCTACCTCAAAGAAGTTTGATGGAATTATTGACGGAACGGATTCTCAACAAAGCTTTTGAATGGTTAATTAAAACGCGTTCCTGAACCTATATTTTACAATTAGTTTTCTTCATAAATCATTACCCCATCCATAATTACTAAAATACACATAAAATGTAAGAGAAAACATTTTCAAAACACCACCTATTTTCAAAACATTTTCAATGAATATTGAAGGTAAACGTCGCAATACAAGGTGCAAACCATATCCAAATAGATAAAATTAATGCAATTATAATACAGAGTTAGTAACATCCTTTGTGTAACATTTGACTTGTAACTTTTATTTCAATTTCACCACAATCATATATCCTCTATTTACATTTCTAGGCAAATATACATCTCCTTTTATTTAATTATCCCTACAATTATGTGACACATGCATTTTTTTTCTTCTTTTTTCTTTCTTTTTAATCTTATCTCTGATTGGAGGTTAATTAACCACATGCACCTATTGTCAAGGATTCTTTTTATATATATAAAGTTGGTGTATTTGTAAGTAAGTTTGGAACATATTTTTCTAAAATATTGTCAGATATATATTGTTGATTACATATTTATTATAGTGTATATATCAGTCACTACCTAGACAAGCTATAATGAGGACCTTTTGGCCTTGATCGCGAGTGCACCAACATATGACAAAAGACAGAAGTTTTAAAGAAAGACTTGGGCAATAAAATACTAGCTCAAAGTCGTGCAAGTTCCAATTCCGAAACTATTTTAGTAGAGCCTACGCCCATATTCTCCACCAAAATCTTCTTGAAAATTTATATTTCAATGGCGTATCTCAGTTTGGCAGCTATCATCTCTACAGTAGTCGCTTCAGTGGCCACCGCAGTGGCGGTGGGGGTTGGTACTATCTTATGTGGTCCATGCTCCAATTGGTTTAAAAGTTGTATGGACGATTTCTTCACACCACCTTCAGAGAAAGAACGGGATGATCTGGTAGAGATGAGGCGTCGGATCACCGACATGAGCCCTTCGGTTGATGGACGCGGATCATGGCTTTCAAATGCAAATAATATCATGGCAATGGATCCGTCATCTGCTCAAAATGATGACCTCCAATCTTGCTGCCTTATTCGCGATAAATGTTTGAAGTGTGGGTCACGCGGGAAAGTGAAAGAACTGCTAAAGAAAGGGAACGGAATCATAATAAAATATGAGAAACTTCAGCCAGAGAAAGTTGTGTCCATGCCTGAAGTCCCTGTATTAGAATCTGACTCAGTTGCAGCAATGACTGTGCAAGAAGTCATGCCCATGCTGAGAGACGATAAAGTTCAGAGGATTGGAATTTGGGGTTCTGAAGAAATTGACAGGACCAACGCTTTGAAAACACTAAACAATGAGCTATGGGACAGTCCTTTATTCAGTTTCGTCATATTTATCAGCGTAAGAGTGAACGCAGGCTTGATATACGTGCAGAGAGCCATTGCTGAAAGGCTGAAATTACAGGTGGAAGAAACTACGAGCTCCGACACAATTGCAGATCGGATTCGTGAAAAGCTCCTAAGGAAGAAATTTCTCCTTATTATGGATAATGTCTCTGAATCCATCAATTTCGCTAGCATAGGCATTCCCGAAAACTGTGGAATGTCCAAGATAGTATTGGCTTCACGAAACAGGCGTGTGTGTGAGTTAATGGATGCCAAGCCAATAATTAACGTGAATTCCTTTTCATCTACTAAAACCTGGAAGCCTTCCTCTGGAAAATTTGTGATGGCAGTAAAAGTCGAAAAACTCGCCATTGAAGTTGAGCAACAATCAGGGCGTCCGCCCCAGATACTCGTCAATTGGGCGGATTTTAAATTAGATTTGGTCCAACGACTCCAACCATCAGAAAATACAAATACAACCCAACTTCGTCTTCCATTCTCTAAGATACTGAACAGCATTGTAGAAATAGAGGATTGAATGTAGTCTATAGAAGCTAGCTTCGCGTGATTGTTTATTATGAGCGGATAGCTGAACATTCGCCTTTGTCTATCAACAAGCTGAAGCTGCTGCAAGATTATTCCATTGCAAAATAAGAGTGGTTGGTTGTTGGAGAATGTAGTTTGCAAAGGCTGTCTTAATTAGGGCGTCAAGTATATGCGCCGTGTGATGTTACTATCAGGTAACGTTTGGTTGACATTGAAATTCGGCACTGTACTAGACAAAATTTTTAGTATTGTCCAGTACTCTTGTTCTGTCTAACACCAGTAATCAAACGATACTTCAGTGAGATAATGTTGTTGAATTTGTCTAGTTTGTCCAAATGTTTAATGATAGGTGTCGTGTAGTCTTTACCTATAATTCAATTATTAGCGTGTGTTTTGTATCAAATATAATAAGATTCCGTGTGTGCTCGCAGACTTATGTCTCTTTACCATTATTTTTCAATTCTTAGCTTATTTTACACATATATATTTTAGTTGTTGCACTGCAATACTTATTTGTCATAGACTCATATTAGAACGTGCATAAATATGCTACCATACCTAATAGTATGGACATACACGTGATTATCCATGTCTATGCTTTGCTCCGGTAACCACACATTTGCATCTTCTTTTCCCTTTGATGGCTACGCACGCTGACCTTGATATGTTAAATAGATTTCTATTTATACATTATGAACCTTAAGGTAACCGTTTGTTATAATCGTAAAATGTGAGGGAGCTTCACATTAAGCCAAAAAGTGGTAATAAGAGTAAGTATTAAATCAGAAATATGTCTGATAAAACGACCTGGAAAATAAATAAGTCCCTATGCACACTTAATTGGGATACCAAAAATAAGACCCATATCATATGGTGATTGTCCATTTCCCGAGTCCAACATTCAATGGGGTTTTATTTCCCATATTCTATGAAAACTAGACTTTGCCCGGATATTTTGTTCAGATTTCATGGTTTGCTATCCGGATAAAGTCATGAATGAGAGGAAAATTGGGGTCAAGGAGCCACTTCATCCAAACAAAGTGCTAAGAAATCCGAACAAAGTGAGAATTTAACAGAATTTTGCATAACTGCTCGGCCTGCGGGAAAATTACAATTTTTTATCAAACACCTGTTGTTTCATGCATTGGGATGTGATACTTTATATTAGATGGTATACAACAGTTGATAACTGATTTAAATACAAGGTAATAAATGAGATTCAATTTTCCAAGAAAAGAGCCATGATGCACTGTAATGCGTGAAAATATATATTATGTAACTTCATTGTTAGTTGCACTTCTTGTTCAAACTTGTGCCAAAATTTTCTCACTCTCTCTCTTTCAACTTATCTAAAATCCCTCCATCTACATCCTAAGTGTGGATTGGAAACTCAAAAAATCGCTATACAAGTTTTCTATAATTAATTGTACATTCTTGGAAAATTTTCATTTTTTTATATCCTTACCAATCTTTTTGCAGGAAACATTAAATTCTCCAAGGGAAATGTCATGAAATACCTACAAGCCCTTTGTTTCAAATTCAACTTTTGTTCCTTCCAATACATATTCCCTAACAATCTTAGAGAATTTAAACATGGCTAGTAAAACAAATGCCGTTCTTAAAGTGATGAATCAAGACTAAGTCAAATCAAATGGAATTAACAAATTGAACTTCAACCGATGTAGAGACAGTATGCTTTCCTTCTATTCATGCTCAATATAGCCTACATTCTTACCTCAAGCACTAAACTAATTCAAGATTTTTAGGAGGATGCTAGTCTAGTAGAAAAGGCAAAGTTGGAGGATGCTAAGGAGCAACAAGTAAATGACAAGTTTACTTGTAGAGGCCATATCCTGAGCGCTTTTTGAACAACTCATAAGAGCTTTACATGTCTATATTCCCTAGTAAAAATATGAAAGGCTCTTGAAGAAAAATATAACACCAACGGTCTAGGTAAGGATAAGTTTCTAACTTAAAGTATTTTGAGTGTATGATGTTGTACAACATTTTCATTTTAGACCAAGATCATGAGTTACAAGTGTTAGTTAACCAACTTCATGAAGTATAGTGTGCTAAATCCTGAATCATTTTAAGTGGGGCAATCTTATAAAAATTGCTCCTACTTAGAATGATTATAGAAAGAAGGTATTTACATATAGCTAAAGACTTTAACAAATATAGATTATACGGTAGATGAGCTTAGGCTAAAAATTGTGATCTAGTGAATCTCTCGAGTAGTTCTAGAGTGGATACTGTTGGAGATAATGAAAGTTAGAATTTTATGAGGAAAAGGAAAGTTATGAAACTTGAAGAAAGGAAAATAATTCAAGTGTTACAATTACAACAAGAAAAGGGTAGTGTGTTAAGGAGTTTAACTATCCAAGAAAGCCAAGAAAGAGTCCTCAACAAATGCTGCAAATTTGGTGGAAAAAGCAATTTTGTTGCCATGGTGACTAAGGACTTTTCATATCCGTACGACTATCGGGTCGAATATGGCAATTATGGCTAAATCTAATTACTGGATGTTAGATCTAGATATAATGGTGCACATGTACAACAACCGACAACTATTCAAGAGTTATAAAGACATGGGGAATTGTCAAGTGCTAAAGAAAAACAGCAATTTGGCAAATGTGCAAGGAACTAGAATAATAAATCTCTATTTCACCTTTAAAATGAAACTAAGTTTAGTCAATATATTGTATAATCCAAAAACGAAAAAGAGTCTAGCCTTTATTTGGTTTGTAAATGGAATTTAAAAAAAAAAAATATACTCATAAAATGAATTGATTTAGGAGCAAATAGTATGTTTGTATTGGAATATTCAATATTTATAAATGGTTGTAAATGATGGATGAGCCGGTTAAGGACACATTTATGCAATAGTAGACATGATATATACACAAGTCCATAAGTATCATAAATAAACCTCACTAATGAATATTATATTAGTTCAAAATATAAAACTTTATATATAATTATTCTATATACATAATGTAATATCTACACAATTATATAAGTGTATATAAATAATATGGGTAAGCGATTGACTTTACTATATATATACCCTATAAGACCTACTCAATTGGGTTGGTTCTAGG
Source organism: Laguncularia racemosa (assembly GCA_037954665.1). Classification (NCBI taxonomy): domain Eukaryota; kingdom Viridiplantae; phylum Streptophyta; class Magnoliopsida; order Myrtales; family Combretaceae; genus Laguncularia; species Laguncularia racemosa. The sequence continues at coordinate 23,120 of JBBMOL010000700.1, forward strand.
TAATTTCAAAGTATAATTTTTGGAAACCTCCTCTCCACGTAATAGGGTGCGAATAAACGTTTTCATACCTTATATCCACTTTAGAACTTTTATTCTAAAATATATACAATACAAATACAATGGTAATTTGTATCTATCCTATAAAAGCTATGAAACGATAATAATAATAAATACAAAATAATATTATATTTCTAGCTTTGATTTTTCAAATTCTACCAAAAAATAAATAAAAGTATAAACCATAGCCCAAGCCCATTATCCATTAAAAACCTTAAATGTAAAACATTTTGTTTTCTATCTCTCTCATCTCAATTATATATTTCTATTTTCTATTTCTATTGTCCCATATTTTCTCTACACCGACCCTACCTCTACTATTATTACTTTCTATCTCTCTAAACCGACTTCTTTCCATTACTAATTTCTTTGCCACTACAAAAAGAGGTTGCACAATGGAAATTTCATTTTTTATCTCCATATTTTTAATTCAGTTCTCTAACAAACAAAAACGTTAAGTTCCATATACTTGTTTTCATTATAATTATTTTTGTATTTTGTAGGTTCTATAAGATATCTCATATCTTAGAAATTTGTCCCTATATATTTTGTAGATTCACAAGGTAGATTTTAGTTTCAAATTTTAGAAATTTATCCCTATATATTCTACCACGCTGTAATCACTCACTCATTCCCTCACGTAACATATGCCATCGTAATTTTATTTCTCACCGGCGTATTGCTTCGCCCATGCCAAAGCCCATGAGAAGCCCCAAAAGCTACATTAGCCAGTGGTACAGCCCAAACGGACGAAGTTCTGAAGTGAATCGATACTCATATTCTCAAATAACCATGAGGATTAATATCATAGTTGATTGGGCGTCCATAACTTAATCTCTATAAATCCATATATTCCATGTATTTTTTTATTTTTATTTTTATTTTTTTCCAACTACAGTAAGTAAAGAAACATCGAAATAACCAACTCACATATTATTAAAATATACTTTCCTTAGGCATGCAAAAAATTATTTTGTACTTGATCGGATCTTAAAGTGCCGATCTCTATGAAACACATGACATGAAATAAATAATTTCCAAAATACTAAACTTAAATTACATTAAATAAATAAATTTCTATTACAATCAACAACATAGCAAGTATAGCATAGTAGTTCTAAGTAGATTGATAGGTGTGAAAATTACGTGTTTTTGCTTCTATTTTGCATTATATTTATGTGTGTATTTTTATACTTAGCTGGTAACTGAGAAAAATTACATAAATGCCATGGCCTAGGTCCGGATCAAACCCATGTCATGAGAAAGTTTACATCTAGTCCATCAGGGTTGGGAAATGACCCATAAATTGGACCAAACTATAAATTAAGATTAAATTATTTTTTAGATTTAAAAAAATTACAGATCGAATCATAAAATATAAAAATGAAAAGAAAAAAAAATAGTAATCACTATTCTAATTGTGAAATTTTGATGATACTAGCCTTGTCTAAATGATATGAATTTCTTTTGATCATTTATCTGTATTTTCACCTTAAAAAGAAAAAAAATGAATAAATGGTTTGAAGCCAAACATTTCAAATATTCTGCTTATATTTTATAAATTTTGGAAATAAGTAAAGAATGATTATTTTTTTATCATATGTGCCTCTAGACACTATTTAACTTTTGCAATACCAATCAAATCGTAGTAGGAATTAATAACTGTTTTCAATGTATAGTGCAGTGATGGATTGCATATGATGTGAAAAATATTGCCTCTAAGGACAACTTTAATTTTTTGGTCTGGGAACCACATTGAAAATACTTTTTCTTGTTAATGGTTAGGAAAACTTATATTAAAATGTGAGTATTCCTCTTGAATATTTTGATATTATTGGTTTGAACTTAATCGAAATGGACTAAACCAAATTATAATGCATCATTTAGATTGATGATATCTCAGCTCCTTTTCAATTGTTGGTTCTCTATGCAAATTAATGGTAGTTCACACGGATTTTTTAAATCATCAACAGGACTGAATCAATGTGAAAGAATTCCTAGCCAAATATGAAGCTATCTCTGGACAAAGAATCAACGAATCGAAGGGTGCCTTTTATCATCACAAAAAATTGCAACCCTCAACTAATTCACAGGGCAAAAGGCACTTTTATCTTTATTTAGCATGCACCCAGGCTTGATCAAACAAATATCCTCGACTTGCCTATTTGGAAAAGGATTCTAAAAGCTCGAGAACCAACAGAGAAGTTTATTTTTGTAGGTATTAACCAATGGAATAGTAGCTTCTGGTATGATAACTGAGTGAATGATGAATTTTGCTACCATATATGCCTTCAACAGAATTTGCTTGAGGGACAATAAAGGGTTGTATGATAGGTGATGTATGGAATTTCGAGAAGCTAAGACAAAAGCTACCTAAAGATAAAGTAAAAAACATAAGTGAAATTCCAATAAAAAAAGAATGCTCGAATACTATTTTTAGGTAGTGTTCAACAGATGGGAGGTTCTCTAGTCAACATATGTGGATGCACATCAGAGAACAACAGCCAAAGGATACTAATTATGTTCGAATTAGGTCCAACCGCAATCCTCACAAATTCTCTATGTTCATGTGGAAAGTAGCAAATAATGTTGTACCTACTGATGAAAATTTGCCAAAAAAGGGGAATAATGCTCTGTTCCAGATGTTGGCTATGTAAGAAGAGCTTAGAATCCATTCGTCATTGTTATTTTGAATGTAAGGTTACGATGGAAATATGGCAAGTAATTAGCCAAATGTTACCAAAGTTCAAGGACATTTGAAATTTCAACCAGCTTCATAACTGGTGGTCTACAAAATGTAAATTAAAATAGAGCTCGCAAATGAGCATCTTGGCTAGACTTTTCTTGGAATTTATAGATTGCTAGAACAAAAGAAAAACATGGGGAGACTTTATACATTCCCAAAACACTATAAACCTAATTTCATATCTAAAAGTGTATGCATTACAACTCATTTTTAAAATCAAATTACATATGGGTGAGTCGTCTAACTGCTAGGGTCTAATAGTACAATTTGATGTTAATTTGAGAAATTTTTTTATAAATCTTAAATTCTAAGATAAAAGCCCTAGCTAAATGGAATTTTCTCAAGATGCTCATTAATTTATTCCAAAATTATCGCTATTTTTTTTCTCCCCAAAACTATTATAAGTAAGGGAGAGGAGAATCAAACCTAATTCATCTTATTAGGAAATTAGTATTTATATTACTAGGCTAAAAGGGTCCTAGCAATTAATACTATATTTGGTAAGGATGAAAACAATGGAAAGCTATAGAAACACAAGGAAATCAGTAGAAATTTTATATTTGGGTACTTAAAATGAAAGTAGAAATCAATAGAAATGAAGAGAAACTAGTGGAAATATTTATATTGTCAAACCCAATTTGTTTCTCTCCGCTTTTAGAGAGAAAGCAATGGAAACTAGTAAAAATCAAGTATAATTATAAAAATATCCTTTAAAACAAAATTAAAAATAAAATAAAATAAGGGATATTTTAGTTTATCAACATTATAAAAGTAATTATTTTATTCGATTTCCTTTCATTTTTACTTCAATAAACAAAATAAGAAATAAAAAATATATTTTCATTCCTTTCTTTTCTTTTTCAACTTATTTCGGTTGCTTTCCACTTTCTTTAAAATTGCCAAATATAGTATAAAGCTTGTTTTGGATTCTTATTATAGAATTTAAGTAAATTAGATAATTTTTATTTTATTGGCCATGGTTACTATGTTTTTTTTTTTTTTTAAGAAAATTAGTTTTTTTGTTAATTTATCTAGCAAGGGGAAATTGTGGCATATCGCAGCTAGGAAGCATATGTTATTTTTAATTGGTTTTTAATAATTAATTTAATAAAATAATATGATTAAAATATTCTTAATTAAATAATAAAATAAAATTCTTTGAAAAATAAAAATAAAATATAAACGCCGAAAGACACTTGGCCGGACCTCGATACTATCAAAGATATACGTAATTATTGTACTATATGACGGTCAACTATTCGGTGAACCAGAAACTCATGCTTTGGGGCTAAAAGTATCCTGACTTACCAGATTTACGTAATACATTGTATTGGGGAATTCAATAATACTGTCACCACCGATTTCGTAAAAGCTTTTTAAATTATTATAAAAAATCTAATATAAAAATGTACAAATTTTAAATATATTTTAAGAGAATTTAGCTTAATAAATCTTGTTTTATAGTGATTTCAGATATGTTACCGTAACAGTATAGTAACATTACGGTGCTATTAATATAAAATTTAGCTATTTTTAAATAAAAGTATGTGTTATAGGATTTTTAACTATACAAAATCTGCCAATGTTAGACATTGTATATAAAAATGAACCAAACAACAAACTAAAACTTGTTTGATTCTTTTTTTTTTTCATTTAGTATTTATTTGACATTCGTTCAAATATAATATTTAACAATAATAAGATATCAAAAAGATGAAAAATACATATATACCTCTCTTATAAATTAAATACCTAACACATCTCTAGAAATTTAGATTTATATATCTATTATTTTATTTTTTTTATAAAAATACCAATTAATATCATTTTTCTTAATATATAAAATATATTTTTTAAATCTTTTCTTTTAAATATATGTAAATTTTTTACTTTCCAGTTCTTATTTCCTAATTATCATATTTATCATAATTATAAAGATAAGATATAAATAAAATAATTTTTTGAATACTAAATTTCATATCAAATATAGATAAAAAATAAAAAAAGATAATTCAAACAGACCCTAATTGATCTACAATAATTAGTGTAATAAAATAATATGATTAAAATATACTTAGTTAAATGTTGAAATAAAATTCTTTGAAAAATAAAATAAAATATAAACGCTGAAAAGCACTTGGCCGAACGTGGACACTATCACAGATATAAGTGATTATTGAACTATATGAAAGTCAACCATTCGGTGAACAAAAAAAAAAAAAAAAGAAAAAAAGAAAGAAAAAGAAAAATCATGTTTCTAGGCCAAAGTATCCCCGCTAAATAGTCACGACCGCTTTAAAATTTTATCTAATCTAAACAGTCTTGAGACACTTAATAGATTTTATTAGGGAATTCAACACACGTTATTGGCCCAATTTTATAAAATTATTGTAAAAAATCTAACATAAACATACATAAATTATAAGAATATTTTAAGAAAATTCCATTTAATGAGTTTTATTTTTATAATAATTTGAAATATTTTATTGTAATTGAAAGGTAATATCATGATGTTATTGTAAAATTTGTCTATTTTTATATGAAAGTATGTGTTATGATATTTTTAATGATATAAAATTTACTATTGTTAAGCATTGTATATAAAAGTTATACGCAATTGAAATTTCCACCCAAAAATATTTTTCTTTTAATTGTCAAGAAAATTTAGTAATTAATAAAAGTAAAAAAAAATTATAAAATTAATGATTGATTAGATACCAAAATGAAATCAAACTTAAAATAGAAATTCTAAAATATAAACATATGGTAGCTCTGTTAACTTTCCTACTAATAAAAACACCAACATGCAATAAAAACTAAAATATATATGCAAACTCAGGTTGACTACAATGGAATCTCATCTCTTGCTGCCAATTCTTTCTTGAATTCCCATTTTCCATGGCGTGTCTCAGTTTCGCAGCTATCTTCGCTTCCTTCGTGATTTCGGTGCTGGAAACGGTCGGTATCATTATGTGCTGTCGATTTGTTGATGAAATAGAAACTTCTCTGTTGAGAATACCGAAATCATTCGTTGAGAGTATAAAGAAGCTAGGAGATATAATGATCGAAATCAAGGCGATGGGCCCCTCGAACAGACAAACCAGTGGATTTTGGAGGTTGAAGAGATAGTGGAAGAGGCTCGTCTAGTGCTACTGCCAGAGAGTAGATCGTCCAGGGATATTGATGACCAGCAATCATGCTGCTGCTTCGGATGTCACGAACGTTTGCCGTGTGAGTTACGGAGGAAAGTGAAGAATTTGATGGTAAAAGGGCAGGGCATCATAGGAGCTAGCGCCAAGGCAGCTGAGCATACCCCTGGCATTCCCAACATGGAAGAGGGCACCACATCTTCGCAACAAACAGTTGAGCACGCCTGTTACGTCCCCGATATAAAAGAAGGCACCACTAAGGAAAAAACATTGGAACAACCTGTTGAGCACACTGCTGGTGTCCTTGATATCGAAGAAGGCACCACTGCAGAAGAATTGATCTTCGGAACAAGCAGTGGTGATCCGTTCCCAACTGGAAGAAGGCAGCATTAAACATGAAGCTATGAAACAAGCAGTTGAGCACACTGACGTCCCTGTTATAGGAGAAGGCAAAGCCGCAAAAGAGTCTTTGAGACGGCAGATGAAATTCATCCCCATAAGGAAGGCACGATTGAAAATAATACTTACGGTCAAAGTGTCAGTACGTCCCCGATGCAGATGATTATTACGCAACCATGAGAGGAACTTTGGTCCAAATCGTAGGCATGCTGGATGCTAATTTCATTTGGAAGACTAGGATTTGGGGACCAGGATAAGGCAAGGCCGCCCTTGTATGCACGATACATAACATGCTAGAAAACATGTGTTCAAGCAGCCTTCCTTCTGGTTTGGCCATGCTAATCTCCGTTGCAAGGGATGTTGATCTAAACGATTTGCAGAAAACCATCATTGCAAGGGTATAATAGATGACAGAAGAATGGATGGCAACCTGTTAGTGCAATGATGATTTTGCTGTCAGCCCACAAGACTAATATTTTTATTTATTTATTTATTTTGCTGCTGAAATTTAGGAACTAAGTTATGATATTTTGTTGTGTTGCTGACCAACGTGTGAATCTCCTTAAAGTTTGGGAGACAAATTAGTGGAGTAAGTAAAAATAGTTTCTTTTCTTTCTAGAGTAGGTAAGATATTTTGTAATTTGCACTTATAAGCATGTCAATATGAAAATGAATGAAAATTACAACCGTCAAAAAATATGAAAGCTTTTGTTCTAAATGTTTTCATCTGTTCTCCTTCTTCTTAGCTTACAAAAAAAACCCAACAAGTGGTATTAGAGCTTCTCTAATCTTAGAGGCCCTATGCTTTTGAGATAAAAAGAGAGAAAACCACTAAGAAAAAAGGACCCTAAAAACTAGACTTCAAACCCTTCAAATCCTCAAAACTTTATGGCTTCTAGCAATACAACAACCGTAGCTCTTGTACTTTTGATTCTTGATGGTGTAAACTATCAAGTTTGGGCTATTAAGATGAAAAGTCACTTGAAAGACCTTGGTTTGTGGCAATGGGTTGAAGTTGAAAAACGACCATAACCTTTGGGTCAAAATGGAACTCTTCATCAAATTAAGTCTCATGAAAAAAAAGCTAGCAAAAGCTCTAAGAGCCTTGTCCTATATTCAGGGAGAAATCTCAAACTCAATTTTCATGAGGATCATGGCTTGTGAAACACCAAAAGAGGCTTGGAACAAGCTTAAGGAGATGTACATGAGTAGTGAGAGAACTAGGCAAATGCAAGTTTTCAACATAAAGAGGGAATTTGAAGTTCTAAGGATGAAAGAAAATGAGACCATTCAAGAATATGTGAATAGATGATAGGAATCAAAATCTTACAAGACATATCATTAGGGCAAGAACTAAAGAATTTCAAATCTTGGCGATGATGGTCCATTCTGAACAAATCGACCCCGGAATTATTTATATATTAACCTCTTTTCTATTACTCTTGTATTGTGTATTCCAACAGGCACACTTATCAGGCTTTACAAGGTGATGGACAAATCCTACTGAAGAGCTAGCTTGTTGAAGATTATTTTGTACTTGTAATTTATTTCTTTGAACCATTTATGTTGTAAGTTTTTGGACATTTTATTTAGTTGTATTTTGTGTTTTTAGGATTAACCACCCTATAGTGGCATAGTTGTAATTTTCTAGTCATTTTAACCTTAAATGAAACAAGCATAAATACTTGCCTAAGTAGGTTTTGGGAAGAAGAATACACTTATCTTTGCTGCAAAATTTTCATGAGAAATTAGGGTTCATCCTAAGTTTTTCATAAGGACTCTTATCAATTTTGTCATTGGAATTGTGGTGAGTTGTAACCTAGTGAATTGTGAGTAATATCAATTCCTAAGTTGATTTTTTCCCTTTTCATAACTAGTGTGTCATATCTAGTGTTGATTAGGATTGGTTCTTGGTTCTTATTTCATGTCAATTGTAAAATCCATTTTATCATTATATTGTCTTCAATTTAGTGGAATTGGTTCCTAGATTATCTTGTTGAATGTAAGTTTTCAATTGCTTGAGGAATTGCTAGTTTGCGTGGAGTCTATTCACATAAGGGATTCGCGCCATTTAGTAGTCTTGGTAATTGGAATTTCATTTGATTTTATGTTGTGTGCTTAATCCCATTGAACACATTATCAATTATGGTGTTAAAGTTGCTTGATTTACAAATTGGATTATAAGAGGGTTTAGGGTTCAGGCTATAAGTAGGGTTGTTGATCCGGAATTGAATTGAGGTTTGCTTCAATTGTTATATGTATATGCTTTAATCAATTTAAGGCATATAATATTTTTGGTATCAAAGCAAGTTATTCCATGCAAATTAAGGTCACTTATCAATTTGATCTTCATGCCATTTTAAGATTTCTGTAATTTGTCCTTCAGTTGGTTTTGTGTGGTTCTACTTGGTTTTAAGCACATCAATAGGTTAATTGAAGTGGTTAACATAATTAGGCTTCTTAGCGAGGATCTAATAAATCAAAGAATAGTAAAGAAGGTTCTTGTGAGATTTCTTCTCTTAAGGCTCAAAGGATCTAACTTAGATTTCTTTACCCAAGCTAGTTCATGCTTTTCAAGCTCAAGAACAAAGGAGATCGTAGAGACAAGAAAATGGCAATGAAGGGGCAATCCTTGCAAAACAAAAAGGAAAAACTCAAGTTAGAAAGAAGAAGCAATCTGGTGGGAAGAAGGATAAAGAGAAGCATGAAGGCCATAAAAACAAAAGTGGTAGCAAGAAGAGATATCCTCCTTGTCTTTATTACATAAGGAAGGGCCATTATAAGAATTATTGTTGGTTTAGGCCAAATGTGAAATGTCGATCATGTAAACACTTTGGTCATGTGGAGAGGGCATGTAAGAACAAAAACAATTAACAAGGAAAGTAGGCATAAGTGGTAGAAAATCAACAACCACATCATATTAAAGAGTTATTTATTGCTCTATGCTAGGCAATAAATGGCTCTATAGATACTTGGCTTGTTGATAGTAGTTGTACAAAACACATGACACCTAATTTATGCAAGTTCAAGGACCTAAATCAATCATATAAGTCAAAAGTGAAGATTGGGAATGGAGACTTCATTGAAGTCAAAGGTAAGGGAGTTATTGCTGTTGAGACTCCAACAAGTATCAAATATATTTCCAATGTATTATTTGTGCCTTAAATTAGGCAAAGCTTGTTAAGTGTAGGCTAAATGCTAGAGAAGAATTACTCATTGCATTATCAAAATAAATCTTACGCTATAGTTGATAATATTGGTAATGAATTGATAATTGTAAAAATGGAAGATAAAAGCTTTCCAATTAAAGGGAATGAAGCTAATCTGCATGCCTATGCCACTATTATTGATGAGTCTATGTTATGGCACAAGAGATTTGTCCATATTCATCATGCTAAACTTAAACATTTGCATCACAAAGGCTTAACACAAGGCCTACCTAACATTTATGATGAAAAAAATCTATGTCGGGTTTGTCAATTTTGAAAACAAAGCAAGCTTCCATTTCCTACCAATAGAGCATGAAGAGCTTTAGAGAGGCTTTGATTAATCCATACTGATGTGTGTGTATGTGTAGACCAATGAAGACACCCTCGCTGAATGGTAGTAAGTATTTTATCTTGTTTATTGATGATTATAGAAAAATGTATTGGGTTTATTTCATGAAGTAGAAATTAGAGGGGACTAATGTGTTTTGCAAGTTCAAGGCTTTGGTAGAGAACCAAGTAAATTGTAGCATTAAGGTGATAAGATTAGATAATGGCTTAAATTCACATTTGACAAGTTTGAAAGATTTTGTGTTGAAACTGGTATCGAACATCAGCTAACTATCACTTATTCTCCTCAACAAAATGGGGTGAGTGAAAGAAAAAAGGGAACAATCATGGAGATGGTAAGGTGTTTGCTTTATGAGAAAGGATTACCTAAAAGATTTTGGGCAGAAGCAGTTAATACAACTATTTACTTGCTAAATCAACTTCCTACTAAGGTAGTGAAAGACTAAACCAATAGTTGAGTGTCTCAAGATATTTGTGAGTTTATGTTACACTCTTGTACTAAATGTCAAAAGAGATAAGCTTGGTAAAAAATTTGATGTTGGGATCTTTGTTGGTTACAACAACATTTCTAAAGGTTACAAAATCTTGCATGTTGAAGCAAGGAAACTATCGGTGAGTCAGAATGTGAAATTTGATGAAAATGCAACTTTGCATTGGGAAATGAATAAAGTGGAAGTTGCTAAGAGTGGTATACAAGAAGTTAACATTTCTCATGATCAAGTTGAGATTAAAGAAAATTCAAAATCAAATTTGAATATTGAAGTGTAAGTGGTACTAGACTCTTGACTAATATTTATGATAGATGCAATGCAGCCATTTTGGACCCTTCATATTATAATTAAGCTTCACTATCTAATGACTGGGGAGCAGTAATGTAGAGAGAGTGAAATATGATTGAAAAAAATTAGACTTGGAGTTTGGTTCCTAGACTTGACAATAAAAATGTGATTATTTTAAAATAGTTTTTCAGAACCAAACTTAATTCATATGCTTCTATCAATAAACACAAGGCAAGACTAAAGGGATATAGACCTAACAACAAAAAGGTGATTAGTTTTAAATAGTTTTTCAATGCCAAACTTAATTCACATGCTTCTATCAATAAACACAAGGTAAGACTGAAGGGATATTCGCAGGATATGACACGATAAGGCTATTGATAGACGATGTGCCTAAAAAGGTGGTTTAAGCACATGCTATTGAACCATATTACAATCCCTCAATGATAAGATCAAATTCAGTTCCAAAGGGTAACCAATTACCTAAACCCTAGTTAATGTAATATGATCCGAATGCTGAAATTCAAGGAGATGAAAACTACAAAGATGATAATCCTTAATTAAATCACTAAATAAACTTAAATTCCAAGAGATTTCCAATCATCTACACACAAAAACAAAGCCGTGACCCTCCTCACAACAAGGCTAATCCACGCCACAAAATATAAGCAAAATTGATGGTAATAACAAGTGCTTAAAACCAATCAATCTTATATCATTATAAAGAAGTTACAATGATATCAAATTCAGATCAAGAACTAACCTAATCAACTCTAGATATGACTCACTGGTGATGAAAAGGAAACACAACAAAAGAGAATTGATATTACTCACAATTCTCTTTGTTGCCACTTGGCACAATTCCAATTTTTGCATTGAAATTGATAAGAGCTAATGGATTTAGGATGAACCCTAACCCTCACATGAAAAGTGTATTTGCTGCAAATTTCAAAAGCTCCCTCAAAACCCTGGTTAAGCAAGTATTTATACTTGCTCTCTTTAGGATTAAAATGTCTACAAAATTATAACTATGCCACTTTAGGATGGTCGGTCCTAAAAGCAACAATTACAATCAATGAAAAAGTGTCCTAAAAGCTTACAACATAAATAGTCCAAAGAAAATAATTACAAGTACAAAATAATAAGAATCCTTAAAGAGCCAAGGCATCGAGGCGATGTTGATCATAGCGGGCCATTGGATGAGAATTTGATGATGTCCCTAACTGATCAACAATGAGATTCTTTTGGCATCCCGTGAAAAAATATCATTGTACCTATAAGATTATCATTCAAATATTTATTAGATAAGGAAAACAAGTGTAAGTATGAGTGATTTGGATGAAGTTCCATATCCATCTAGGTCGCCAAAAAGATTCTCATCAATAGCCTTGTCTGCTCAAAATGGTTAGACAATTTTCCAACTTGATATAAAGTCAACCTTCTAGAATGGTTTTCTTGAAGAAGACATTTATGTTGAGCAACTAGAAGGATTTAGAACTTCAGATGGTGAAGACAAAGTTTATAAACTTATAAGGCTTTATATGGACTGAAATAGGCTCTTAGAGCCTAGTACAATAGAATTGATCATTATTTGAGGAATCTTCAATTTAGCAAGAGTATAAATGAGCATACTCTCTATGCGAAGAAGGTTGATATAGATTTGTTGATTGTTTCTCTATATGTTGATTATTTGCTACTCACTAGAAGGAACTCCATCATAATAGAGTGATTTAAGGAAGAAATGAAAAAGATGTTTGAAATGACTAATTTAAGGGAGATGACATTTTTTCTTAGCATGGAGATTCACCAAACTAAAAAAGGGAACTTCATTTGTCAAAGAAAATATGTAGCTAAAATTTTGAAGAAATTTAATATGCATAATTATAAGCCTATGGGCACTCCTTTGGTGCAAAATGAAAAATTGTGTAAGGAAGATGGACCAAACAAAGTGGGTGTGGGAGTTTATAGAAGTTTAATTAGCTATTTATTGTATTTAATAGAAACAAGACCCCATCTTATGTATGCAACTAGCTTTTTGTCCAAATTCATGCAACATACTAGTGAATTGCATTTCAAAGTGGGTGTGGGAGTTTATAGAAGTTTAATTAGCTATTTATTGTATTTAATAGAAACAAGACCCCATCTTATGTATGCAACTAGCTTTTTGTCCAAATTCATGCAACATACTAGTGAATTGCATTTCAAAGCTGCAAAAAAGTCCTTAGATATGTTAAAGAAACTAAAGATTTCCTAATATGGTTTAGAAAATCAATTGATTTAAAGTTGATAGGATATATGGATAGTGATTGAGTTGATTTTGTTGTGCATATGATAGGCACTTGCAAATATGTTTTCTTTCTTAATTCAGGTGCATTAGCTAGAACTTGAAGAAACTAGGATCCATTGCACAATCTATTACTAAGGTAGAGTACATCTCAACTACAACAACTGTTAACCAAGCTTTATGATTGAGAGAATTTTTAAATGACTTCAAGTATCTACAAAAGGAAGTAATAAAGATATTTTGTGACAATCAATTAACCTTGCCATGGTAAAGAATCTAGTGTTTCATGGTTGAGCAAAACACATCGAAGTGAAGTATCATGTTATAAGAGAAGCTGAAACAAAGAAAGAAGCGCAGTTGAAGCACTGCAAATTCGAAATACAAGTTGCTGATATTTTAACAAAAGCATTACCAAAATCAAGGTTTGAAACATTAAGGCTTATGCTTGGTGTTTCTAGCAAAAACATCAAGGAGGAGTCTTAATGTAATGATGATTTTGTTGTTAGCTCACAAGACTGATATTTTGTTATTTTGCTACAAAAATTTAGGAACTAAGTTATGATACTTTGATGTGTTGCTGACCAAGTGTTAATCTCCTTAAAGTTTGGGAGACAAATTATTGGAGTAAGTAAAAATAGTTTCTTTTCTTTTTAGAGTAGGTAAGATATTTTGTGACTAGTACTTGCAAACATGTCAATATGAAAATGAATGAAAGTTACACTTTAAAAAAAAATAAGGAGAACTTTTTTTTCTAAAATTTTTCCTCTATCTTCCTTCTTAGCTTTACAAAAAAACCAACAAACTATAGAAGTTGCAAATCAAATTCACGGCGAACTCTACATGGAGAAGTTTCAGTTGTTTCCGGCTAATGTTTGGGAATTTATTTATGTGGATATAACATAGATGTGACACTTTAACATTATCAACGCTAAAATATAATTCACAATTCTAAATTAGCATTGGCTATAAAGTTTGATCCAAATTTGCTTTGGTTATACTCTAAAATAAAGTCTATCTCCCTCTCTGTGCAACCATATAAAAAAAAAAAAAAAAAGAGAAGAAGAAGAAGAAGAAGAAAAAGAAGAAGAAGAAAAAACTCTAGCTCATGTAATTTAAATTTATAGCTTTTAACATTTGCTTAGATTTTAAGTAAGTAGCTTGTGGAGCTTTCTAGGTTAATCGTGATGGGGATGATGGATACATATACATATATATAGAAGTTCACATCAGTGTCATCGGCTCATTTAGTATGAAAATTTTTATATTTAGTTATTTTATTTAGACTATTAGGTTTAGTTATATTATTATCTTTTGTTATATGAAAATATTTTAGTTTTCTTTTATTATGTTTAGATAGCTATTAGATTATCTTTAAATCGTAAAATCTATATTTGTTCTTACTTTTATATAAATAGTATTCTTTTTTTAGGGTTTTAAATTATTTATTGATTGAATATTTTTTTTCTGGGGCTATAATAACGAAAGGAATTCATGTTTGGCATTGTGAATGAAAGTTTTTGTCAACATAGAGGATCGGGACAAGGTTTATCATATTCACGTCTAGTACATGAATAGATATCATTGAATTAGAGAGAGTTTTTACAATATAATACTTTTGGTGCAATCAAAATCCAATTTCCATACTGATTTGTTCCAAAATTGACAATTTATAAGCAACAAATTTTTTTATTTAATTCTATAATTATACACATCATGTATATTCCTTAATTACTTATACTTTCGTGTCCTGCATCAGACTGTAGACCAGATTCTCCACCGCCTCTTGATCCTACAAATATATGTGCTCTATGCATGTTATTATGGATGTATGTAACATTATAATAAATGAATAACTGTGACCTAGTTTTACGTTTTATTATGAGCTTTAAGTATATTAATTATATTATTTTGAACTCAATTTTTACTGCATCCAAGATATTTTTAGTATCAAAGTCAAACCCCTCCTATTTCAAGATCCTAAACATACTTAAACACACATGCGAATCTTAGTGATGGCATCAACAGGCAATAATGCGGCATTCAATTATTCACAAATATTCCAACTTGTGTCGATGAATAATATGATATGTGGGGGGGTATGTTAATGAGAAAATTATTTATCTAGCCAAGTTTCGTTTAGCTTGGTCATATTTATCACAAGCTAGACTATGTGGATGCTTTTAGCGAGGGGCTAGAATTGATGGAAAAATTGAAGAATTGCGAAGAAGGTGAGTTGGATAAAATATCAATTCATGATATCGTTTATCATGTTGCTTGCCAGATAGATTTCACAGCCCGAAGGTAAATCTTTCTTTTTCTCTGGTCATGGAGTTTCCTAGAGTCCAGATGTTACATTGCCACAGGAAGTCAAAAATCTGAAGTGGTTCATGACTCTGCCTGAATTCCCTGAGTTTTTTTTTTTTTTACTAACGCCGATACTATTCTAATTGATCCATGGTCGCATTTACACAATAACAATTTTAGTGAAAATTCACAAGTTTTGGAGCATTGAGAGTCCTTAATATCAAGAATTTATGGCGATTTCCAATTTCTCTTCCCCGCTTTATTGAAACCCATGTTCTTCTTCTAAGGAATTGGATTGGCTTAAAGGAATTTTCTTATGCGCTAAATCTAATGATTCTTTAACTAGAAGCACTTGACATGAGAAAAGTGGCTACAAATGGCCTACTAACAAAAGGTTATGTAGACGTGGGGTTCTATATGACATTGTCACATAGATTTTTATGTGAATGATACTTGAAGAAAAGACTTAAAAGGAGAAAGGCTGAGAGGAATAATAGACAATCTTAAACTATCTCAAAAACATTTGTGACAGGTAAAGAAGCTATTAAGCACTAACTTCACTGTTCTTGATCAAGTATAGACTCATTCTTGATTTAAGATTTGCTTTGATCTTTTCAGAGTAAAGATTCACATGATTGCACTATTTCTTTGATCTCTAGAGCTTTTGAAAAGTCTCTTATAGTTGAGTATTTATAAACTTTTGAACTAAATGGCATCTGTCAGATTATATTGAAGATCGATCGACAAGATTAAAATTACTTATTTTGAATTATCTTGATAAGCTTGGAATGGGTCCTAGGCTAGTAACTTGCCTTATTGAGTGTGAGCTTATCTAAGAAAGGTTGAGAGCAGATGGACTTGTTCAATAATCTATGTTTCAAACCCATCAAATTAAATCTCTCTAAGTCATCTTAATTATGAACCAAACTCTATGAACCATGTCATTTAGCTCAAAAATTCAAGCTTAAATATGTAACCCTATAGGATTTCCCACGGGTAGAGAATTTGAAGGTAGCGTCCTTGCATTTAGCCAATGTGGAAGGCATCTATGAAGAATTTATCATATAGCTAATGCGCCAAGAACAATATTTCCAAGATTAAGAAGTCTGGAACTCAATTATAGGGAAAAATGAAAATTGCTTCTGTTTTTTTTTCCTTTTGCTAGTTTAGAAATGAAGCTACCAAACTAGAAAACATCATTGTAAGGGATTATTGGAACTTAAGAAAGATCTTCCATTGTACTCCAACTCCAACAGAAAGGTAAGCTATAGCTCCTAACCCAAGGGATTATTGGAACTTAAGAAAGATCTTCCATTGTACTCCAACTCCAACAGAAAGGTAAGTTATAGCTCCTAACCCAAGGATATTGATACTTTCAGCTTTGTTGCCAAGCCTAAGTGATTACAAGTGGAATGACCAGTGGAAATGTTTGGGGACCCTTATCTTGAGAAGATGTCATGAGATGAAGAAGAAGTTACCTTGTATAAGTCCCATAAAAGAGATGAGAGGGAGTGTTAGATGGTGGAGCAACCTAGAGTAGGATATAAGAAGGAAAGTAGGTCATACATGAACCAATGCTACAGGACTTGTAATGATCGGTTCCATTTAAAACATACTTAACAGTAGTTTAGGAAGCCTAAATTGAGATTTAGGCCTTCCATGTCTTCTCAACAATAGGTCATATTATTCAAGTTAGACATAGGAGAGGGCCAATTCTGGCCCGTGAATAGGCCCTTTTGAAGATTTAGCTTGGCAATTCAAGGTCTGGCTTGCATTGAGCAACCTGGCACACCGACAGGCCTTGAACCGACCATTGAGCTATCGGTTCACGGTTAACCCAAACTGGCGAGTTTACCTACCGTATAAGATAAAAAAAAAAATGAATTTTGAAAACCTGACGAAGTTTGAAAGTTTAAAGTCCAAAATTGCGAAGGAACAGAATAATTCAAAGTTTGAAAAACAGTAACCTGAGTTAGGAAGTAGGAAAAAAAATTAAGGTTAAAGGCTACAACAGAGTGAAAAACAAGGTCCCTAACACATGTTGAAAAAGAAGCAAAAAAAATTGTTAAAGAAAACAGGAACAGAGTGAAGAAAATATTAACATTAAAGGCTGCAACTCTATAACGTTGAGGAAGAAAAACAAAGAAAAAGAGAAGACAGCTAGAGAGAAATGCGAAAGGAGGGTGCAAGGAGTGAGGAATAAGTCTTAGCTATTGGTGTAGGTGCAATGTGCAGGTATTCAAATTTTTTAATTTGAACATTGTAATGGAGAAGAAAAAATTAAGTGTGTCATTGGATCAAAGATGTTGTATTAATTGATAGTATAGTGTGAAGAGGAAAATTACATACGCACAAAAATTGCACTCACCCTCATCTTTTGCTCTCATACTAAAATTTTTATACTCTCATCTTCCATTATGTGTGCACTTCTCTTCTATTTACTGTGCTCACATCTTCTATACTGTTAGATAATTTCTATTACATGTGTTGCTAACTATTAAATAAATGATGTCCCCTTATCTGCCCATATTAGTTTTTTTATAATTATCCTAATATTAAAAAATGCCAAGTCATTTTAGTGATTCACGTTATTTTAAGAGGGATTGTTCTAGCAAAAGTGATAAGGAGATATCTATACAAGAGTTACCCCAATAATATTTTGAAGAAGATGATTATAATATCCACAACTTTACCAACAAATGCCTAGAGGACTTAATGATACCACCCCTAAGCTTTTATGAAAGGCTTTTTGGTGGACAAAGTGAACCATTGCCATAACAGAGCAGTAAGGAGGAAGCAGAAGGAGAAGGGTAAGACAATGTGCAAGAAATGCTAGAGAAAGAAATTCTAGGGCACTTACATGGCCTATCTAACTCTATGGGTAAGCCACTAACACCACATAAAATTAGACATTTTTACTAATTTTTTTTTGTAAAAATACAAGGGAAGATGGTAGCAGCCGTGCTTATTGCAACTACTATTAATCAAGTTATGCAAGGAAAGAGGGAGAGGGGTATGGCACCCTTAACAGGCATATGCAAGTGAAACACCCCACAAAGTTTAGCATTGATAAATTGTAGCAACAAATTTCGCAAACAACAGGAATGCAAGGAGGAGGCTTATTTCGCTATTTTGTTAATAGACAACAAGTTCTACTTGCAGAATACTTAGCAAAGTATAACCTGTCATGGACTTACGCAACTTCCCCTCACTAGTTGGAGTATGAGCGAGAAGCACTGAATCTAAGCTCATGAATTTACGACCTAAAAACTATACAAAAGAACACTATCAAGTCGTATCATAATAGTAAGCATAAATTAGTCACTATTTTCAATTCTCTTAATACGCTTATTTCCATTTGCACAGATATATGGACCGATCCATGCAAGAAGATTCATACATGAGAATTACATGTCACAAGTTAAATGATGCGTGGTAGGTACAAAAAAGACTAATAGCTTTAAGGGTTTTCAATGATCGCCATACGACGCAAAACATTTTTCGTATTATAAGCATTATTTTATTAAATATGGTTTGATAAAAAATATTTTCTCAATTGGTTTTGATAACACGGCCGCTAACACGACATCCATTGATGAACTTCAATCTTTTTGTCAACCTACATTAGGTGGGACATTTTTCCACATTCGATGTGCTTGTCACATTTTAAATCTTTGCATTAAGGATAGTATAAACTATTTCAAATTTAAAATGTCTCTAATAAGATAACTAATATGTTTTTTAATTGACCATCCTTTTATAAATAAGGCATAGCGGAGATTTTGTATTGAAAATGGAATGCGGCCTAAAATATTTAAAAAGGATATTAAGCATAGGTGAAATTCCACCTATTGACTTTTACAAAGTACACTTGCTTATAAAGATGCATTATGTTCTTTCGCTACCATGAATATCCCAAACATTCCACTACACCCTAACGATTGGGATGTATGCAGTAGAATGTTGAATGTTTTAAAAGTTTTTCATGATTGTATTATAACATTTTCGCAAGTGTATCAAGCTAGTGTTCATCTTTTCCTTATGAATGCAATAAATATATTGTCGATGCTACTCAATTCCCGAGATGACACTTTTCTGTAGGTGGCTATAAATGATATGGCTACAAAATGATTGTAGTATTATAGAAAAATTCCAACAATTTATCTAGTTGCTTCTATTTTAGATCTAAGGTGTAAAAAAGACATGTTATTAAAATATCTTAATTTGTATTATTCCATTGTTAACACATTCTTTGACACGCAAGAAACTTATGCCATTATCGCCACGCAAGAACTACACCGAGCAGTCCAGGTAACAGAACAATTATATTCTAACTTTTGCACTACATTCGGTGGCTAAGTCTCTCAAACTCCCTCACCGTCCCTCAGCTCATATGGTACCATTCATGATCCTAGTCTCCTTATGCAACGAATGATGTTTCAAAAGTTGAAGTTGCATCGTTTTAAGTCAACCGAGTACACTGAACTTGACGATTACTTCAATACACACTTTGAATTTGGTGATGGCAATATCACAGATTTTAACATCCTCGACTGGTGAAGGAGGCATAGGACGATGTATCCTATACTCTCTCACATGGCTCGCCAGGTTTTGGCTGCTCCCACATCAACCGTGGTTATTGAACTAGCATAGCACAACGGGCCTTATTTTATCCTAGCGGCGATCACGACTGTCACTTGTCAACATTGAGTCATTGGCTTGTGTGGAGGATTAGTTGAAGGTAAGGAGTCGCACACTAGAGTTGTATAGGACGTCTAGTGAAGAAGATGAGTACTTTAGCGACTTCGTCCCATCAAGTGGAAGCTTCGCTAGTTCTGATCTTGATATCAAGTAAGTTAAATAATTTTGTAAGAGTAGTAGTACTATCTCATTTATTTTTTGTACAGGTTTTTGTATCACGTGTCCATTGATCTTTGGGATTCGCAAGTTATGTCTATGGTTCAATTTTACGTCAATTTAGAGGATCTTATAGGAATTAAAAATCTAAATTAATCTACTCCTATGGGATATTTATGAAATAAACTGTAAATAAATTACCGAAAAAGTAAATGTTTTACCAGGCAAGTGAAAAATAAATCTAGAGTAGGAAAATGAGAAAGGAATGAAAATGTACAAAAATATCATTTGGTCTGTTCTATCTTGATGCCTGCTATTGGTCTTGATCTTGGTCACTAGGTGCCTTTTCCTTGTACTGAAATTCAAACAGCACCTCTTAGGTTTGATTTTGAATTTGAATGGTGCTTTTTTTCAAAACAATTTATATTGTGCCTCTTCATTTTGATTTGAATTTAAATCATATTTTTTTATAAATTTCAAACCCTAACAATTAGTTTGATTCTATTTGAATCTAGTCATATTGTTGGACCATTGCAGCAAATGGCCAACATTTTAGTGGATCAAATGTGGAAAAATAATATTCCCATGCTTCCTAGTGTATAAAATTATTATAATGTTTTCTTATTTAATACATATTCCTAAACAGAGTACTTCAAATACTCTCCATCCCGTATGTGTCCAGGTCCCCCCAGCTTATTGTAACACATGGATTCCCCTACATCACCGTAATGACCGGCTTGCCGAAAAGCTTTCATTAGAGGCCCAAATTCAGGGTACTATTCTTTGGGCCTTTTTGACTGCTTTATATGTATTCCTTTTTTTTTTTTTTTTCTTTTTTTCAATTGTTGGTTGTTACTTATTACACATTCCTTCTAACACCAATCCTTCGACACTTGAACCTCTTGACTTAACTGAATAGTGAGGAAACGAAACTACTAGTTTCTCTCTTATTCCTTATTACTATATTCATTTGCAATTTTATGTAAGTAATATGAAAAAATAATTATTGTGTTTGGAAGCTCAGAAACATACACGACCGGATACACGGCCAGAAGGAACGGTCGTGTATTGTGTCAGGTAGCTCCCAGAAACATACACAGCCTGATACACGGCCAGAAGGCACGGCCGTGTATTGTGTCAGGTAGCTCTCAGAAACATACACGGCCTGATACACGACTAAAAGACACGGCCATGTTACACGATCGTAAATATTGAGATATTTGTTCTGTGATTTATGTTGTACATATGGCATGTATATTTTGTATTTTATTTTTTAGTAGAGGAAGATTTGTTTTCCTAGTTTATAGGATTTGGTTTTGTTTTCTTAATTTGTAAGATTTAGTTGCTTGGAAAAGATATGGAAAGATATCCCCCTGATGTATATATATTTAGACATGAGTTATGGAAAAGACAGATGAGAGAAAAAGAGTCTTCTGATTCCATTGTTGATTATTTTTTCATGGTATTAGAGCCATTGTAAACACAAAACAATGGTTGGATCACAAACAAGTGAGGTCAAGGAAGAAATCCTTCCTCAAAGAAAAATGATCTCTCCTTACGATATTACCTCATTAGATAATCCAGGATTGGTGATTACTCAAGTACAGTTGAGAGGAGAAAACTATGATGAATGGGCACGGTTTGTGAGAACATCTCTACGAGCTCGAAAAAAAATATGGTTTTCTTGATGGTATAATAAAAAAAACCTTATGATAATTCATCTGATCTTGGAGATTGGTGGATGATTAATTCTCTATTGATATCATGGATTTGTAATACAATCGAATCCTCACTTCGGTCTACTATTTCTCATGAAGAAATAGCTGAACATTTATGGAAGGACATTAGGGACAAGTTCTTAATAGCTAATGGTCCACACATTCAACAACTGCAAAGTGAATTTGGCAGAATGCAAACAAAGGGGGATGACTTTGGTGAATTACTTTGGAAAATTGAAGCAAATATGGGATGAACTAGTAAACTATGATCAGATTCCGTCATGTAAGTGCGATATGTGTACGTGCAATCTCGCAGCAGAATTTGAAAAGAAAAGAGAGGAAGAATGAGTTCATGCTCTGCTCATGGGGTTGGATGGAAATATCTATGGCACAGTGAGGAGTAATATCTTAGCCCAAGATCCACTTCCTAATGTTAATTGGGCATATTCCAT
This sequence comes from Laguncularia racemosa, assembly GCA_037954665.1. Lineage (NCBI taxonomy): Eukaryota > Viridiplantae > Streptophyta > Magnoliopsida > Myrtales > Combretaceae > Laguncularia > Laguncularia racemosa. The sequence continues at coordinate 45,422 of JBBMOL010000700.1, forward strand.
GCTAATTGTTGAGGAAAGGGTTAGAACCATAACCTGAACTAAAGAAGAGAGGCAAGATGCCATGGCATTTGCAATCAGAGGAAAAGGAGAAACAAGAAACAAAAGTGGGTTGTATTGTACCCACTGCAAACGTACAGGACACGAAGCAGATAGTTACTTTGCTCTCCTCGGATATCTTGAGTGGTGGGGTGATCGACCAAAGGGAAATGGAAGGAGTATAGGGCGAGGACAAGGCTTCAACAGCACTCAACAGCGCCAAAATCAAGCAAGCTTTGGACGAAGGCGTGAAACAGCAAAGGCAAATAATGTGTCCAGCAGTAGCACTTCGTGAAGGACAAAGGACCTGCAGTGACAGCAGCAGCTGGGAATGATGTAAAGACAAGTCTCGATCCCGATCAGGAGCAGTGGACCTCGTTGATGAAGTTAATCAATAGTCAGAAAAACACTACTAAAACACTGAGTGGTAAGCTCTCCAATTGGATAATTGATATAGGGGTTTCGCATCACATGACGGGAAGTATGCACGGAATGAAGAAAGTGTGAAATATCGATCCGTATTCTATTGGACTTCCGGATGGGAGCAAAACTGTGGCAACGAAGGAATGACAACTTATCCTTGATGGAGATTTGTGTAACAAGAATGTTCTCTTTGTTCCTAGACTAGAATGCAATTTGATTTCGGTATCATAACTTGTTGATTCATCTAAATGTATTGTTTATTTCACCAATTCCATGTGTGTAATGCAAGACCCCACTTCGAGGATGCTGATTGGTGCGGGTGAAAGACGGGATGGACTCTACTACTACAAGGGAGTGCCACGAGTTCAAGCAATGAAGATTGAAAGTGAAGGGAGTTTGGAGATATGGCATCAGCGGTTGGGACATCCATCATTAAAAGTGACCAATTTGGTGTCTAGTGTAAGTCATAATAAAGATAGTGATAGCAAGAATAAATGCTGCGATATTTGTCTATGAGCAAAACAATCTAGAGATCCATTTCCTGTTAGTCATCATCGTGCTTCTGATATATTTGAACTTATACACTGCGATTTGTGGGGTCCTTACCAGATTTTATCCTCATGCGGTGCTTCATATTTTTTGACCGTAGTAGATGATTTTTCCTATGCTGTTTGGATATTTCTACTGATTGACAAAATTGAGGCAGCTCAAACTCTAAGGAACTTCTTTGGTATGGGGGAAACACAATTTAACAAAAGAGTTAAAATTGTGAGGAGTGATAATGGGACGGAGTTTCAAAAATTAAAAAATTATTTCTGTGAAAAGGGTGTTATTTTTCAAACTTCATGCGTTGGTACCCCTCAACAAAATGGACGGGTCGAGAGAAAACACAAACACATTGTTAATATGGCTAGAGCCTTGTGTTTTCAAGGACACTTGCCCATTGAGTTTTAGGGAGAATGTATGCTAACTGTAGGGTATTTGATTAATAGAACACCTTCTAGTGTTTTAGAAAGAAAGACGCCTTATCATGTATTGTATGGACAAACTCCAAATTATGATCACCTGAAAGTTTTTAGGTCTTTGTGCTATGCCCACAAGCAAGGACGACTGGGAGATAAATTTGAGAGTAGAAGTCGAAAATGTGTTTTCATGGGTTATCCATATGGACAGAAAGGGTGGTGATTGTATGATCTTGAAAAACATGTTTTTTTCATGTCTAGAGATGTAAATTTTTTTGAGAACGAGTTTCCTTTTCAAACGTTGTCTTCATCACAAAACCTAGGAGAATCTACGTTTACGTGGGATGTAGACCTCACTAATGATGCCTTCTGTATCCAAGAGGGTCTGATTAAAAGAAGGGAGATTATAGACAGCTCTCCTTCTAGACCCCATGATCAAGAAACTGCAACCATTTCTCCCAATGTTGAAACTGTGCCAATTGAGCAAAGTGATAGGACAACAGTATTAACATCTCTCTCTTCTACAACTGAAGATGGAAGTAAGGAAAACAATGTCCCTAGTGATGAAGACTTGTTGGGACGTGGCCACCGGAATCGTAAAACTTCAGTACTGCTACGAGACTTTGTTACTCATATGGTTCACAAATTGAGTCCATCCCTACTGGATCTCACAACATAGCATGCCTCAGGTAACCCCTATCCCATTGCACACTATGTGAATTGTGATAGATTTTCTGTGCAGCACAAAGCCTTTCTTGCAGCTTTACATGGTGAACAGGAACCTACTAGTTATTCTCAAGAGGTTCAACATGAAAAATGGAGGATTGCGATGCAGCAAGAAATTGATGCCCTTGAAAACAATGCAACATGGCATATTACTGATCTACCACCTAATAAGAAGGCCTTGGGCTGTAAATGGGTATACAAAGTCAAATATCGATATGATGGTATGGTGGAACGCTATAAAGCACGTTTGGTAATACTTGGAAATCACCAGAAGGAAGGAGTAGACTATATAGAGACATTTGCTCCCGTCGCAAAGATGGTTACTGTTCGTGTTTTCTTGGCCGTAGCTGCAATTAAGAATTGGGAAGTTCACCAGATGGATGTCTACAATGCCTTTCTCCATGGAGATCTACAGGAGGATGTGTATATGCAGCTACCCCCTGGTTTTCGAGTTGCAAGATGAGATAAGGTGTGCAAATTGCAGAAGTCCTTGTACGGGCTTAAACAAGCCCCTCAGTGTTGGTTCGCAAAACTGTCTGTTGCTTCAAAAATCTATGGTTTCTCACAATCCTATGCGGACTACTCTTTGTTTACTCTGCAACAAGGCGAGGTACGACTAAACATCTTGGTTTATGTTGATGACTTGATTGTTTCTGGGAATGATAGTGCAGCAATTCAGAAGTTTAAGGATTACTTGAGCACCTGTTTTTCCATGAAAGATCTGGGTATTCTTAAATATTTTCTTAGAGTGGAAGTGGCTCGTAGTCCTGAAGGGTTCTTCTTGTGTCAGCGCAAATATGCCCTGGATATTATTTCAGAAGTAGGTTTGATAGGGGCAATGCCCGTGGGAGTTCCAATGGAGCAACACCATCGACTGACATTGTCAACCAGCCCTTTGTTGGATAATCTAGAGCCTTATCGACGTCTTATTGGCCGATTGATTTATTTATGTTTTACCAGGCCCGAATTGTCTTATTGTATACATGTCTTGTCTCAATTTGTGTAGCAGCCACAGAAAGATCACTGGGATGCAGCATTACGCATTGTTGGGTATCTCAAATCCAAACCAGGTCAGGGTATTTTATTGCGTAGTACGGGCGATCTCACTTTGACTGGTTGGTGTGATGCAGATTGGGCAGAATGTCCATTGACTCGTCGTTCTCTTATTGGATGGTTGGTGTTTTTAGGTTTGTCTCCCATCTCATGGAAGACAAAGAAACAACATATTGTGTCTCGATTATCTATTGAAGCAGAATACCATTCAATGGCCATGACCACTTGTGAAATCAAGTGGTTGAAGAGTGTTTTATATAATCTTGGTGTTATTCATCCGCAGCCAGCAACGCTATTTTGTGATAGTCAAGCTGCTCTTCATATATCTCAAAATCCCTTATTTCATGAGCGCACCAAACACATCGAAGTGGATTGTCACTTCATTCGAGATGCATTACTTGATGGGACGATTTATCCTACTTTTGTTCCTACAATGAGACAACTTGCTGATATTTTTACCAAAGCATTAGGGAAACGCGAGTATGATATGCTCTTATGCAAGTTGGGAATTTGTGATCTCCATGCTCCAACTTGAGGGGGGGGGGGGGGGGGGTATTGTGTCTGGAAGCTTAGAAACATACACGGCCAGAAGGAACGACCGTGTATTGTGTTAGGTAGCTCCTAAAAACATACACGGCCCGATACATAGCTAGAAGGCACGGCCGTGTGTTGTGTCAGGTAGCTCCCTGGAACATACACGGCTAGAAAGCACGGCTATGTGTTGTGTCAAGTAGCTCCCAGAAATATACACAACCTGATACACGACTAAAAGGCACGGCTGTGTTACACAGCCGTAAAACAATATAATAACTATTTAAGCAAGCAAAAAAATTAGTCTTTTCATTGAATAGCTTTCTATCTCCTCCTCAATTTTCTACGTCTCTCTCTATCTCTTCCCATAGTGTTTGTTCACTGTTCATTCTCATTCTTCCTTCACCTTGTATTGATCTATGTTTTGCATTTTTAACTCAAAATAGTTTCTATCGTGTGCTTGAACCTTTCAAATTATATTGTCAGTTGCTATCATATAGCTTTAGAATATGATGATCCCCATGTAATGTTTCCAATAGCTATGTGGATATACCATATTGTACAGGTCTTCACAGCACCTAGATACTAAAGGATATGTATTGTTAAAGGTAAGCTTAAGTTTATTGTTTACCTATGGTGTTTTATGGGCTAAATCATCTCTTGCATGGAATAGCAAAATTATTTCTTTAAAAAAAAATAAAAGAACAAATTTAAAAGAGTCAAAATGAGCTTTTAGTTTACAATCAAAGAAAATATATAAAAAGATTCTCTTATTGTGTGTTCATATGTAGATGACTTGATTTGAATAGATACAAACTAGTCCATGTTAAATGAATTTGAATATGCAATAATAAAGAACATGGGATGATCGATTCATGCCATGTGAAATATCTTTTTGGAAGTGAAGTTTGCTAATGTAAGGGAGAAATATTTATTTCTCAAGGAAATATTTAGAACTAACAAAAAGATTTTGTATGAGTTACAATAACTCAATTGCCACTTCACTTGCAATAAATGAGAAATTGCAATTGAAAGATGAAGTTCAAAGAGTTGATAAAAAGAGAGAAAGAAGTTTAGTGGAGTCCTTGATTTAATTGACAAACATAATATGTTGTATTATTTATTTGGTTAACTTCATTTTGAGATTCATGTAAAGTCTAAGTAAATTATATTATGCAGTAACTGAGAAGATACTTAGGATACCTTTGGTATAGACCCATATGTATTGGATCTATACCCCAACATAAACTTTCAAATTATATTGTCAATTGCTATCATATAGCTTCAAAATATGATGATCCCCATGTAATTTTTCCAATAGCTATGTGGATATACCATATTGTATAGGTCTTCACAGCACCTAGATACTAAAAATACAATGGTAAATGCCTAAAATGGTTTTGTTTACTTTGGTCGTCTACTCACTTTGTACATAGGAATATGTGCAATACCACCACCAAAACGCGCATACACACAATGAGCCATTTTGACTCTTCCTCATTGATCATGTTATCTTTATGTACACTAAAGAGTGTGATAATTATGATGATTGTATTTTTTATTAAATTGTCATTCAATCTTGGGCGTATAACATGATTAGAGTGAGTTTGCAACAAATTATTTTCAATCCCTTTTAATATTTTGTTAGATATTCTAAAACTTGTCCAAAACTCATAGGGTTCTTTATCACATGCCAACAAATAAAATATTTGCAATCACATGATTAATTAATACAAAATGATTCTAAAATTAAGCAAAAAGTGAATATAGCTATTAAAACTTATAATATTAACTAATATAAGAATAAATGGAATGTTAGGTAACAATTTAATAGTTATACATTGTTGTAAAATATAATAATTAATAATATGTAACACTTAACAAATTTGGATTTCTATTGAGCATTGACCTCATCTTAGAACTAATCTTAAAATCCTATAGGATTTGAACTTTTTATCTGCATAGTTATTAAAATCGCGATTATACTTATATGATTGTTTGAGTTTATAATTTTATGATGTCTTTTCTAAGTTAACTAGTGTATAAAATCATTTTCATATAGTCTTGTGGTAGAATTACGAGTTTTCACGTAAAATCGATAAAATCTTATATTTTTAAACTAGTTTACCTATTTCATCTATTTAAGTCAAATGGGTTAAAAATTTGAAAATACAATTTGGCTTTTACAAGATATGAATATTATTGGTTTTTTTTTTTTTAATTTGAAAGACTTTGAATTGGAATATAAAGATATCATTAATAGTAGTAACAATAATGAGATTAGTAGTGATGATAAAGTTGACAACAATGATGGCAATTGTAAAATTTGATGATTGTAGACTTAGAACAACTTAAAAAGTTCCAAGTATTGGTTTCAATAAAACATTCGCATGCATAGAAGAATTGCTCTTACTTTAGCAACTCAATTCAAATTACTAATATTCCAATTGAATATGCTATATCTACATTCTTAAGGAGCTGCTAATGATTTGAGATTTTAGCCCCAAGTTAGCTTCGCAAGACCCAACTAATTAGCCTAGCCCACAATTCAAATAAGTCACAGGTAAAAAGAGTTTAGATAGATAAGACAAGTCAAGATTCTTTGCCACAAATCTTAGAGTTAAAGAATCGTGGATATTCACTGTCTTTCTTATCCATCCATCCTTTCATACATAGTCAAGCTTTTAGGTAAACAATCCAAATTCTATTGACTTATGTATCAAAGTGGCAATGTTATAAATAATTCGATACATTCTTAAATTACCTTTTTCTGTCTTGTACAAGTCATTTATATCCTCAACAAAATCAAGTAACAACAATAAACTTCATAAATACATGTTAATTTTTTATGGCCATAAGCTACCTTTTACTTGGCTATAAAATCAATATATTTCATCATTAAGTAAGTCCCACAGCCTATGCCATGTCTCTTGATTGAAAAAATATTTTTAACACCTCGTCTTAATTTACAATTTTCACATATATTCTAAAGTGTTTAAATTTTCCATCAGACAAGACTTTAATAAATATATTTGTGAGTTGCTTTTTTGTGTCAATAAATTTAAGTTGTCCTTCACTTTGTTGTACCAAGTTTCTCATGTAGTTATAATACAAGTCGATATGCTTTGTTTGACCATCAATTATCGAATTTTTTATATGGTAATATAATTGATATATTACCTCAATGGATAATATGGGGGACTTCTTGAACTTGATTTAAGTTTGACAAAATTTTCCTTTGCCAAATTGCTTCTCATGATGCACTGGTAACAGTATACAATGTTAGTGGCATCGTCTTTTACTTCTTTGATGACTAAGATATAATTTTGTTCCCGTGCAAAGTACATATCTATATGTACTCTTTTGATGATCAGTAGATCCAACTTAATTGCTATCTTTATTATATCCAACAAGGGTTAAATATTTAAATATTATTTTTTAAAATTGCATAAATATTGATGATGCCCTTTGTTGGCTCTATCTATCACTCAATATTGAGCTTGGCCTTCTTATGAATCTGCTTAACAAACTTAGCTTTCTTTTTACCATCTAAATTAACATGTTCAGACACAGGTAAAGGAGTTAAATCTAATGGAGTCAAAGGATTAAAACCATATGAAATCTCAAAAGGTGAAAATTTAGTGGCAGAATGTATAGAACGGTTATAAGCAAATTTAACATGTGATAAATAATCTTCTCATGTTTTAATGTTCTTTTGAATAATAGCCCTTAGTAAAGTAGATAAAGTCTTATTAACTACCTATGTTTGCCCATTAGTTTGTAGATGACAAGTAGTAAAAAAAAATAACTTAGTTCCTAACTTACACCAAGAGGTCTTCCAAAAGTAACTCAAGAACTTAGCATCTCTATCAAACACAATTGTTCTAGGCATACCATGCAATCGAACAATTTCTCTAAAGACCAAATCAACAACATGTGTAGCATTATCATTTTTGTGGCATGGAATAAAATGTGCCATCTTTGAAAATCTATCCACAAACCATGTCTAGTCCTAGGTAAACCTAATACAAAATCCATGGAAATATCAACCCAAGGTTCATTAGGAATAGTAAGTGGTTTGTACAAGCCACGGGTTACACTCGGGACTTAGTTTGTCTACAGGTGATACACCTCTCATAGATTCACTGAACATCCCACTTCATGTGTGGCCAATAAAAATGTTCTTGCAAAACCCCTAAAGTCTTAGCCACTCTAAAGTGTCCCATCAATCCTCCACCATGAGACTCCCTCACTAACAAATCCTGAATGGAACAATTTGGAATGTAAAGTTTGTTCTCTCTAAACAAGAACCCTTCATGTCTAAAAAATTTTCCACTAGCTCCCTTCTCACAACATGCAAAGTCCTCACTAAAATCATGGTCCAAAGGCTACAACTATTTAATATGTTCAAAACTAAGCAATTTAGCATCAAGAGTTGAGATTCGTAGATACCTTCTTGATAGTGCATCCGCAACAACGTTTTCCTTACCTTGCTTGTATCAGATGATGTATGGAAAGGTCACCACCAATGCATATAACTCCTTATTGTAAGTCAGGCACTTTAATGTTGCTCCACTTAGCTTTTCGCTAAAGTATGCAATTAGTCTTCTTTCTTACATAAGAATAGCTCCAATACCTAAACCTAAAGCATCACATTCAATTTCAAACATTTTAACAAAGTTAGGTAAAGTAAGACTTCAGTAATTAGTGTGGTTATGCTACTAAAATCTCTCACCAACCACTTATAGAAACTCGCAAGCCCATGTAAACTCTGAACTCAGCTCAAATTCGTTGGACTTGGCCATTCTTGGATAGCTCGAGTCTTCTCATCATCAACTTGGATCCCTTATGAACTAATAACAAAGCCAAGAAACACAAGTTTATCGGTGCAAAAAGTGTACTTCTTGAGATTAGCAAATAACTTTTCCTCCTGCAAAACCTCCAAAATAGAATTCAAATGAATTAAATGGTCATCTAAATTCTTGCTATAGATAAGGATATTATCGAAATAAACAACCACAAATTTTCCAATAAAAGCTCGCAAAATATGGTTCATTAATCTCATGAAAGTACTTGGTGCATTAATTAACCCAAAAGGCATTACTAACAATTCATATAAACCATACTTTGTTTTAAACACAGTTTTCCACTCATCTCCTTCTCTCATTCTAATTTGATGATACCCACTTTTCATACCAATTTTAGAAAAGATGCAAAAATCGTGCAATTTATCTAACATGTCGTCAAAACAAGGAATGAGATTACAATACTTTACCGTTATGGTGTTGATCACTCGACAATCAACACACATCCTCCATGACCTATCCTTCTTAGGAACCAAAATCACTGGAACAACATATGAGCTCATGCTTTCTCTCACATACCCTTTGTCCATCAGCTCATTAACTTGCTTTTGGAGTTCCTTTGTTTTGTTAAGATTACTCTTATAAATGGGTCAATTTAGAATGGATGCATCGAGTATAAAGTCTATCTAATGCTCAATCCCTCGAATAGGAGGCAATCCTTCTAAGATTTCCTTAGGAAAGACATATTCAAAATCCTACAATAAAGAAATCACAAAACTAAGCAAAGAAGTGTCAAGTTGGTCAATGCTAAAAAGTATCTCTTTATATAAAAGTACTATCATAGGTCTCTCTCTTTTTTAGAACAAAGCCTTCTTAACCTCACTTGCCCTCGCATAACAATTTTCTTCTCTTTGTTTTTCTCTCATCATTCAATTCTCTCCCTTTCTTTTCTCTCTTTTTGCTCAGACTCTCTCTCTTTTTCTTTTGCAAGAGCACTCAATTTCTTTTTATCACTCACTTTCTTTTGTTCACTCTCTCTCTATAACCTCGCTTGATCCTCATAAATCTCGCTAGGTATCAGAGAACAAAGAGTAACGGGCTTTTGATCATATACAAAAGAGTACTTGTTGGTGAATCCATCATGCTTCACCAGCCTATCAAATTGTCATGGCCTCCCTAACAACAAGTACCCAACTTACATTCGAACTACATTACACAAAAATTCATCCACATACTTTCCAATGTGAAAAGAAACCAATACTTGTTTTGTTACTCTCGCTTCACCACTATAATTTCGCCATTGCAATTTATAAGGGCAAGGATGCTTACTTGTGGGAAGCCTCAATTTCTTCACCATGGTCATGTTAGCAACATTGATACAACTCCTACCATCAATAATCACACAACATGCATTATCTTTAACATGGCACCTAATGTGAAATATGTTCTCCCATTGCACATTCTCCTCTCCTTTTGTTTGCATGCTCAAAGCTCTCCTGGCTACCAACAACTCCCCTTGAACAGCATACTTTTCCCCATCATCATCATCCTCCAATGATGGCATGGAATCATGATCCGATTCATTATCTATCTCAATCTCTCCATCACCCCGCATCACCATGATTCTTTCACTTGGACATTGACTCACTATGTGACCCTTACCCTAGCATTTAAAACACTTAATATCCTGATTCCTATTAGAAAAAGAATCAAGTTTACCTTTATTCCAAGAAATGCTAATTTTGATTTTTTATTTTGGCATTGGTTTGGAGTGGGACTGCTTCTCCTCCTTCTTCCTTGTATTAGTTCTCCAATTGGAGGAACTCGGTGTTGCACATGTGGTGCTATTACCAGTTGAGTCTAATTGTTGAATTTCCCATTCCTAATCCGATCTAGACTAGACCCTATGCTTATCTAATATAGATCCTCGACTTGAGTTAGGAATTTCGTTTAGTTTTGGAGTTGCCACCCAACTGTGGTTGGGAAAAATTGAATTAAGACTAATGGAGCGGATTAGTCTTAATTTGGACCACTAGTCGTCGTGATTTCCTCTTCTCGTTTTTGTGAAAAGAGAAAAGGGGAAAACCAGAGTTTTTAAGTTCAGAGGCTAACCTATTAAAACCCTAAGGTTACCACCTAATCTCCTAAATTTTACTCCATCTAGAAATGTCTTTTATTTTATTTTTATTGTGTTTTATTGTGTTTTTGAGTGAATTATTCTAAGAAAATGAATTTTTAATTCTTTTTAAGGGTTGCCCCAAATGGGTGCCTATGTACCTGCTATTTAGGATCAAACAAGTCGTAGTTCGCTTTTCCTGAAAACTTTAAGTGTGTTTGTGAATTTTAATTGTGAAATTTCTTTTGATTTATGTTTTTACCATTTTAGGATTTTTTTTCTAAAAAAAATCTAAGCCTAAACTTGATAATTTGATTTTTTGAAAATCATAATTTAAGGAAAAACATCAATTTTTTGGATTTATTTGAGAAAATGATTTTTCTAAGTGATAAAACTCATTTTTTTCTATTTTTCAAATTATTTATACTATTATAAATTTTTATTGATTTTTCATAAATTTTTATGAATTTTTATAATTTTTTTATTAATTTTAATTAACTTTTATTATTTTTTATGAATTTTTAATTTTATTGAAAAATTTTCTCCTAGATTTTTATCTATCCTATTTAAAAATCTAACATTTTCATTATTTTCTTTATGAATTTTCTACATTTTTATTATTTATTTATATAATTATATTTTTATTTTTATTTTTATATCATTAAATCCTAAAAAATCTAATTTCTAACATTTTTTCTATTTATTGAAATATAAATAACAAATAAAAAATATGTAAATAAATAAATAGATTAATTTGAAATAAAATAAACAAAAAAAAATAAAAAAATCCGACTTACCTGGATCCGGGTTGGTGCACAGGTCGGGTCGGGTCGATCGGATGCGGCGGCTGGGAGTGCTCATTGATGGCATTCCGACGGCCTTTTGCTGCGGTTGAGGTATCGATTCTTAGGTTCTCGAGGGTGAGGAACTCAACTGTGGCGGTGGTTTGCTTCAAAAACGCCTCCTGGTGGTTGCCCAACACTTGATCGGTGGTCACGGTTTCGAACAACTCCGGCGAGCTTTGATTCTCTCCTTTTTCTCTCTTTTTCTCACTTTTGATCCGTGATTTTGCTTCTCTACTTCATCCTCTATTTATAGGCATTTGAAATCAAGTTGGATAAGCTTGGATTTCCACCGATCGAAGAAAATTGGATTTGCAGTTAAACAAACCAACTCCGATTCCTGTAAATCCAATGATTTGTTGAGATTTGATTCCAATTGGATGATGTTTATCTTAATTCTGTCGAAGATCTATTGGATTTGTGCAAAAAATCAAATCAAAATGGTTGAAATTCGGATTTTTCTCCTCGCCGGCGATCTCGGACAGAGGTTGAAGATGATCACGCACTTGACGCTTGCGTTCACTCCAGCCAATCAAATGCTGCCACGTGTCCTAAGTAAAGAAAAAATTCGCAAAACGCGGATTCTGCTTCCCCTGCGTTTTGAACCCCTAACCTCGCACCCGTTCGCGTGTGCCTGACCCTGGTTCGAATCAGCTGAGCTAGCCCGCTTTCGCGATTTTATTTATTTCGCAAATTGCATATATGCAATGCGATTTTTTTATTCTTTTGTATTTTTTGAAATTTCAAAAATTTGTAAAAATCATTTAACCCTTATTATTTCCATTTCTGAAATTATTTTCCAAAATTGATGTGTTTTCCGATTTATTTTTATTTTTTGAATGTTTTTTCATATTTTTGCTAAATTAGAGAAAAATTGGGAAAAATTGGAAATTGATTATTATTGATCCTTAGGGCAAAAATGGGATGTTTACAACTGCCCCTCTTTATAGTAAAGTTTGAAAAACTTAACTACAAAGACAAGAAAGATGTCGTTTTTGGCCTCTTGATTGAAGGGATAACGCTTTGGTTTGGTTGGTTATCTGAAATTTGGTTTCTAGTAGGAAAATGCTCCATGAGCTAATAATCCCACAAGTGTTTTTTGATGGTTGGTATTGCTTAGGAAATGGTCCTAACAATCTAGAGTAATGTATCCTCCCAAAAAGTGCTCTAAGGCTGACTAATTGGCAATAAGAAATATCTCAAACATTGTTTAGGATTGTATAATAACTGATGATAGGAAGCGTCTTATCGGACTAGAAACCTTGAAGAGAAGATTATCTTAATAAGCGCTCTTATGAGCTGGCCACCTATCAATAGAAGCATCTGACTAAACTAGTGACTGTTTGGAAAAATACCTTCGAAGAGTGCGCCTATGAGCTGACTAATCGATAGATTTGAAAAGTTTTCTTCTTGAGTTAACTGATCGATAGATTCAAAAAGTGCACCTTTGAGCTAACTGATCGATGGATTCGAAAAGTGCTCATTTGAGCTAACTAATCGATGAATCCGAAAAGTGCTCCTCTAAGCTAACTTTAAGGAAAGGTTTTTAGGAAAGTTCCCCTTCTTAGGCTGAGTATCCTTAGCGGGAAGTGTCTTCTTAGACTCACGAACTTGGGGGAGAAATGTCTCGAAAGGTGCCCCTACAGGCTGACCTTGAGACAAGATATTTAGGAGAGTACCCCATTGTGGGCTGACTAACCTATAGCATAGAGAAACGTTTCAAAAAGGTGCCTTTGTGGGTTAACCTTAAAAGAGGATATATAGGAAATTGCCCCTCTATGGGCTGACCCTAAAAGAGAATATCCAGGAAAGTGCTCCTCTATGAGCTAACTAACCTATGACAAAATGTCTTAAAAAGGTGTCCTTAAGGGCTAGCCCTAAAACAGAATATCCAGGAAAGTGCCCCTCTATGGGCTAACTAACCTATGACAAAATGTTTAAAAAAGGTGCCGTTATGGGCTGACCCTAAGAGAGAATATCCAGGAAAGTGCCCCTCTGTAGGCTGACTAATCCATGGTAAGAATACATGTCTTGAAAGGTACCCCAAGGTGCTGACCCCACGAGAGAATGTTTAGGGAAGTGCCCTAATGTGGGTTGACTAACCTATGACAAGAAGAAATGTCTTGAAAGGTGCCCTTAGAAAGGGATATCCAGGAAAGTGCCCTATTACAAGCTGACTAACCTTTTAAAGGGGATGTTTAGACAAGTGCCCCATTATGGGCTGACTAATCTTATGCTTTTGAATATGCTTCTATTGACTGAGTTAAATGATTTGATGCTTTTCATGATATGTGGATGATAGTCATTCATTTTTTAATGTTTGCCAGTTCATCGTGGATAGCAACCAAACAACCGAACCTTCATGCTGGTTTGCTTTTGCTTCGCTTACTCTTGCTTTGACACGGGGTTGAAAATCTTGATATGCTTCCTTTCTTGTGCGCATGGCTCTTTTGACGGTAGTGTTATCCTACTAATGCACTAGGTTCTAAATCTCAAAAGTAGATAGAATTATATTACAAAATTTATTGAGATTCATCATCATTTTAGTGTTTATCATTCATTGGTGAAGTGATGGGTAATGTGTTTAGGAATATTTGTTGTAATGAGAATTGGTTAGAAATATCGACCATTCAGAGATATTAACTTTGCTTGTAAAAAATAAAAACTAGACTCAACGAAATTTGTATCGAATATTGGCTTTCATAAACATTGGCAAACATTTCAATTCCTTTGCCTAAGGATAGTACAACTTTACAGCATTTGTGTTAATGGGGTCTCTCAATTTCGGACCATCCATTTGAATCAGTATCAAAGCGCCTCCTGACAGAACCTTTTTCACCACATATGGACCCTTATAGTTCGGGGTAAATTTCCCTCTAGAGTCTTGGACATTCGGGAGAACCTTCCTTAGCACCAAATCCCCTTCTTTGAAGTATCGAGGCCTCATCTTCTTGTTAAATGCTCAGGCCATCCTTTGTTGGTAACACTGGCTATGACATAGTGCAATGAGTCTTTTTTCATCAATCAGATTCAGCTAATCAAACCTCTTCTTTACCCAGTCTGACTCAGTTAATTGAGTCTCTGACAGAATTCTGAATGATGTTATTTCGACTTCGACTGGTAGCACTACTTCCGTACCATATACCAATGAATATGGGGTAGCTCCAGTAGATGTTCTTATTGAAGTCCTATAAGCCATGGGAGCAAGCGGCAACATCGCATGCCAATCTTTGTAAGTAGTTATCATATTTTCGATGATCTTTTTGATATTCTTGATAGCTACTTCTACTGCCCCGTTCATCTGAGGTTAGTAGGGAGTTGAATTTCTATGGTTTATGTGGAATTGTTGACATAAACCTATCATCGACTTGTTATTAAGATTAATACCGTTGTCGGTGATGATGGACTCAGGAACTCCATATCGAGCTATTATGTCCCTTTTCAAAAAGCGGACTATTACCCCTTTTATGACATTGGCATATGACGGAGCTTCTACCCATTTGGTGAAGTAATCAATTGCTACCAATATGAATATGTGGCCATTGGATGGTGTCAGAGTGATCAGGCCAATTATGTCGATTCTCCACATGGAGAAAGGCTATGGTGCTGACAATAAGTGCAACTCGTTGGGCGGAGCATTTATCCGGTTTGCATATACTTGACACAAATGACAGTGCTTGACATATTTGATGCAATCCAATTCCATGGTTAACCAATAGTATCCCAACCTCATGATTTTTCGAGCCAACATGTAGCCATTCATATGAGGTCCACATACTCCTTCATGTACCTCTTTTATCAGTTCACAGGCTTCATTTTCGTCCACACATCTTAACAAGGTGGTATCAGATGATCTTTTGTAAAGTATAGACCCACTTAATAAGAAATGGCTTGCTAACCTTCTGAGTGTTCTTTAGTCATTCTTGCTAGCCATTTCAGGGTATTTACCTTCTCGGAGAAAGGTCTTGATGTCGTGATACCAAGGCTTGTCATCTTGTGCTTTTTCAATTGTTAAACAGTAGGCGGGCCAATTTTCGATGTCTATTTTCATCAGTTGGACTTCGGCTCCCCCTGTTATCTGGATCATAGACGCTAGTGTGGCGAGTGTATCTGCAAACTAATTCTAAGTTCTCAGGATATATGTGAAAGTGATTGCCTCGAATTCTTCGATTAGCTCTGTCAAATGTTGATAATATGGTACCAATTTGGGGTCTTTAGTCTTATATTCCCCTCTTGTCTGTAATATGATGAGCGATGAATCCCCGTATACTTATAATTCGCGGATTTCCATTTGGCAGGCCATTTTGAGGTCGATAATGCATGCTTCATATTCTGCGATATTATTGGTATATGGAAACGTGAGTCTTGTCATTGTAGGGAATTGTGTGCCATCTGAGGATATTAACACTGCCCCAATCCCACAACTGAATACGTTGGCAGCTCCGTCGAAAAACATTTTCTACTTAGGGTTCTGCTCTATCCCATGGTCTTCTACCGGTATACCTTCCACTGTTAACATATTTTCGTCTGGGAATTGGGCTTGTAGTTCTTAGGAATCTGTCTCGACAGGGTGTTCTACCAATTGGTCGGCTAAGGCTTGCCCTTTCATCGAGTTTTCATTTATGTATGTGATGTCAAACTCTGATAAGAGCATTTGCCATTTAGAGATTCTCCCTATCAAAGCTGGTTTCTCTACCAAGTATTTCAAGGGATCATATCTTGTCAGCAGCTTAATATATTAGTAAAGGGTGTATTGCCATAATCGATGCATGACCCAAATTAGAGCACAACAAGTCTTCTCCACCTCTAAGTATCTTTGTTCCCTATCTGTGAATTTCTTACTCAAATAATATATGGAACGCTCTCTTCCCTCTTCATCTTTCTGCCCCAACACACAACCTATGGATTCAGGGAGTATAGTGAGGTATAAGAATAAGGGCTTCCCCTTGCTTTGAGACTATCAAGACCGAAGGTTTTATAAGGTAGTCTTTGATTGTCTTGAATGCTTCTTCGCTTTCGTCGTCCTATTCTATTGTGGCATTCTTTTTCAATAGACGGAATAGTGGTCGGCACTTATCTATGAGCTGAGAGATAAAACAAGCTATATAATTTAATCTTCCCAACAAACTTCTTACTTCTTTAACAGAGCGTAGGGAAGGTAGCTCTAATATAGACTTTAATTTGTCAGGGTCGATTTTAATGCCTTCTCGGCTTATGACAAACCCTAACAATTTGCCCGTCGTGACCCCGAAAGTGCATTTCTCTGGGTTTAACTTGAGCTGGAATTTTCTCGGTCATTTAAACAATTTCCTCAGGATATCTATATGGCTTTCTTCCTCTTTAGATTTGGCTATCATGTCGTCGATGTATACTTCGACCTCTCGATGCATCATGTCATGAAGTATCGCGACCATGGCTCTCTGATACGTTGCCCCGGCGTTTTTCAAACCGAAGGGCATGACTTTGTAACAAAACGTTCCCCATGTTGTGATGAAAGTCGTTTTGGTTTTATCTTCTTCAGCCATTTTTATTTGATTATATCTTGAGAAACCGTCCACGAATGAGAAAAGATGGTTTCTTGCAGTGTTGTCCACTAGAACATCAATGTAAGGTAGGGGGAAGTTATCCTTTGGCGTAGCTTGGTTTAAGTCTTGGAAGTCTACGCATACGCGCACTTTTCCATTCTTTTTCATAACGGGGACTATATTTGCTACCCATTCTAGGTAATCGGACACTTCGATAAACCCTACTTCTTCCAGCAGTTTCTTGACTTCTTCCTTAATCTTTAGTAAGATGTCAAGCCTAAATCTTCTCAGTTTTTGTTTTTTAGGTTTGACATCTTCCCTTGTGGGAAGCCTATGAACCATTATTGATTGGTCTAGTCCTAGCATGTCACCATATGACCAGGCGAACACATCTGCATATTCTGTTAATAGCTCGGTTATCTCACACTTTTGCTCGACACTTAAACCGGTCCCGATTTTGAGGTTTTTAGGCTCTTCCATGCTTCATAGATTTACTGTCTCCACCGGCTCGTCAATCGAAATTCGGCTTTGTTCATGTTTTTTCCAATTTTCTTGTATTATTTCGTTGTCAAGGATATCGCCTTCAACAACTGACCCAGCAGCGTTGGAAACGATATCAGTGTTTTTATTTTCTACTTACGTGAAATATCCCTGATGTTCAATGGTAGGAGATTTAGGTAAAGTAAAATGAAAGCATATATATAAGTAAGACAAACTGTAATTGAATTAATAAAGAAGTCTCAATAAAATTTGTTTAATAATCGTTCTCTATCCTTGAGTTGACCTAGAGCTATCAATAAGATAACAGAACCAATTATTCAGAGCTAGATGCTGATTGGACGTGCGGGGGGTTGGGCTCCCATTGCTGACTTCACCTTCGCTTATCCGAGGCTCTTAAATGACAATTGCTTTTCTAAAAGATTGCTGGAGGGGTGGAATACGCATGGGGGTGTTGCTTGGCTTTTCCTTCATCTTGCCTTTGACACCTCTGGCTTGTGCTTCTTCCCAAGCTATAGGGACGTACCCTAGTCCAAACGTCCCTTGCTACCCCTCCTTAAACCGATGGCCCTCCTTACTGGTCATCACATTCACTTCATTAAATATTTGGAGACCAAGGTCTTCTAAACCTTCTTCCCCAATGTATGGTATGGTAGTTTCTTTGTATATGGCGTAATCCTACTCGCCCAGCACGGTGACTATTTGCCCATTCGTAATAAATTTGACCCTTTGGTGGAGACTGGAGGGTATGGCTCCTGCAGCATGTATCCAGGGCCTTCCTAAGAGTAGGTTAAAAGATCTTGGGATGTCAAGGACCTGGAAAGATATGTGGAATACTTGTGGACCAATCTTTACTAGTAGGTTTATCTCCCCTACTATATCTCTCTTTGACCCATCAAAAGCCCTGACCACCATTGAGCTAGGTTTTATATTGCTTGGTCTCCCTCCTCTCTTAGCTCTTCCGGGGAGAAAGATATCTGGTCCGTTGTGAAAATAGAATCCACCACATGACTTATTTTATCTATAGCGATGCCTTCCGAGACTTGAATCTGTTTGAGCACTTTGAAGAGTGCTTCCCTATGGGGCTCAGAGGCTGTAAGAAGGCCCATGGGTAATATTTGTGCTGGAACTTTATTTAGTTGTTCCATTATCTTATATTCACTCACTTTGACCATCTTTGTAAATGCAGTGAGCCCCTCTTCCTCTTCCTCTCCTTTCTCCATGTTAGGCTCTTCGGTCGGGGCTTTATATTTTGGGTCGTATATTCTCCCAAAGCGGGTGATTCCTCCCACCATAGGAGGTCGCTCTTACTTGAGGGTCTAATAGTCGAAAGGTGCAGCCTTATACCTCTCTACCAGTATTGGGACATTAAGTACAGATCTTTTCTTCAGGATCTGTATCTCGGTTAACTGTCCCTCATAACATTTTATGACCCTTGGCTTCTGATGAGAATTGATCATGTTTATAAATTTCTCCTCTTCCTTTAGCGAGTTATCCTCCTTCTCAAACTCTAGCCCCCATCCGCTAGGCGACCCATATACAGTCAGGGTATAAGAGTAGTTTACTAAGTACTCAAATCTCTCGTGTGATTCTCCCAAAGTGCCGATTGTTGGGTCTCCGGCTAACCATCTTCTTTTGATATGTGACTTTGGGGTTTTCTCTGGAACTTGACGGGACTACCTATTCTGTTAGTCAGCCGCCTTTTGCTTAGGGGCTTCTTTAGGAGCTGATTCCTCAGACGTGATCATGTTGATGGTGGGCTTATGATTGGGCAGCGAGTTGTTGTTGACATTGGGTGCTGGGGTATTAACAAAATCCCGCTGTACAATTCTTGCGTCGATTAAGTCTTGGATTTTGTGTCGGAGCCTCTAGCATCTGTCTGTAGAATGCCCCTCTTGACCCATATGATAGTCACACTTGAGATTCAAGTTGAATTTTCTAGGCTTATACCGGTCGTTGGGGATTTTGAAGTTGATCAAGTTGTCCGCTCGCAGCCTAGCAAAGACCTGACTGAGCGGGATTGGAATTGGAGTGAATTGCCTTAGGAACCTAGTGGCCTACGTATGACTTGTCGTGGAGTGCTGGGCTGGGGTACTCGTGGTTTGAAATGCCACGTGAGTTTCGACCTTTTTTGCCTTACCGAAATAGACCGTGCTGACGGTAGACTCTTTGGCTTTATTACCTCCTGAGGGCCTTTGTGTTGGTGTGACCTTGGGAGAATCCATTGTTTAGAGTCTGCCGGTGGTGATGGCACTTTCGATTCGACACCCTGCAACTACCACTTCTGCAAAGCTGGATGATGTCTGGCCTACCAGATATGAGAAGTAGGTCTTGTCTAGGGTGTTGACAAATATAGATGTCAACTCCTTCTTAGAAATTGGGGTTGCTAACCTGGCAGCCTGAGCTCTCCAGCGCTGAGCATACTCCTTAAAAGGTTCAGTGTGTCTTTTTCGGAGACTCCCCAGATCAATCACAGATGGGGCGACTTCAATGTTAAACTTATACTGGTCATAAAACGCCCGGGCTAACCTTTCCCAGGTGTTGACATGATTGAAGTCCAGGTAGGCGTACCAAACCAACACAGGGCCCATGAGGCTGTCTTGGAAAGTATGGATCATAAGTTGGTCGTACTGAGCATACTTGCTCATCTTTCGGGCATATAGCCTTGTATGCATTTTGGGACACCCAGTCCCATCATACTTTTCAAATTCTAGGGTCTTAAACTTGTCAGGGTACACCTCTTCCCCATATACTGGCTGACTGGTGATTTTGGCTTGCTCGAAACCATCAGGACCCTCAATTGTCTTCATCTTGTCATGGAGCTATTGGAAGAGTCTTTTCTCCATCTCTTTCTATCTCTCCTCCATTTCTTTCTTTAGGTCATCAGAGGTTGGACCTTGGTTGATCCCCAGCTCATACTCAAAGGCCGGGTTGAGGTGGGAATTGATTTCTTCATACTCTGGAGGCTGTCCCTCCACTGCCTTCCCTTTCCTGGCCCCTGAATGCTCTTCTTGGGTTGGCTGGGTGGTGCAAAGGAGGCCGATGCTTTTAGTTAGGAGGTGGACCTAGGCAACCAACTGTTGGACCGTTTGTTCTAGGGATATGATCCTAGAGTCTAAGGCAGCATCAGTACTTGTGATGTTGCGATTGTCGCCACTGTTTGCCATCTTTATTCTTGAACGTGTGCAAATTAGGCTTCTGGGAGGGTTCAGTTGTTTAGGAGTTATCTTGATAGCTGACGCGCAATTTTTTTCTTTTTTAGTATAATGTATGCAAATGTGATGCATGTGTCACATGGATGCTAAAAATAAAAGGGTCAACAATTGATTGACGATGTAATATTGAAACTTTATTTTTATTAATGTTGAAAACTTTGGAGTTCAATACTTAAAAAAAAAAAAACAAACGAAAGAGTACAATGATAATCTATTTCCTAGCTCTCTTGGTCTTCTGTTGTGGAGACTCAAGCTTCCCATTGATAACGACTTCTAATTCTTCGACTCTGGCTTTGGTCTTCTCCAGCTAAGCTTCTAAGGCTTTGTTGATTACTTTTTTATGTATACCCAGGAGTCTGTTGAACATACCAGCTAGCTCGACCTCAAGATCTGGTACATAGACTTGGTTGGTTAATGCTGGAGCCTATAGCAACTGGGTGTACTCTTTCAGGGTAGGGGTGATTTCATGTGGTCCGATGAAGAAAGCTACGGGCTCTATTTCCCATAAATGGAGCATGGCCCGTACCAAAGGCAAGTTCATTTCCATCTTTGTTAGTGAAAGGATGGGTCCTATTTTCTACTAGATGAAGACCTGCTCCTCCGGATTGTATAAGGTGAACCGGTGGTCCAACACTAACTTTAGGTCCAAAGGTTTGTACACCCAGATCTCTTTGCGGAGGAGGCGGTCAACTACGGTACTAGCCATCTATTACAACAGAAATTTCCTAATTACAACTAGAATTATGATAATATTACAGGGAAATAGATCCGAACTCCATGAACAAAACAACAAATATTACATCATCGTCAATTGTCAACCCATGACGTTATGTATGCAAATAGGTTGGTTCTAACTGGTCCCCAAGCTCTATGACCTCCTGCATTCTCGGAGAAATGGATCTCAGGCCATATCGAAGCATTGGGTGGGGTAGCCTAATCGGTCTTGAACGGTGATTACATCACTTCGCTCGAAACCTACACAATGGCCCCCCGTCTTAGGGTCTTAAGACGGTTCGGGTTCGACCGTATCTATTCACACAAATGTATGCATGCAGACCCAAAAGTAAAAAAGAACTGAATCATCAAATTTAAACTAATTCCTGAAAAGTTAGCAACAGAACAATAATCAAAAGACATTTCTTAAACATGAGCAGTTTGAGGAGATTCAGGTGGCTAGCCTACTGGAATGAGGTCCCCAACGGAGTCGCCATCATGTCGAGTCTAATTGTTGAATTTCCCATTCCTAATCCGATCTAGACTAGACCCTATGCTCATCTAATATAGATCATCGACTTGAGTTAGGAATTTCGTTTAGTTTTGGAGTCACCACCCAACTGTGGTTGGGAAAAATTGAATTACGACTAATGGAGTGAATTAGTCTTAATTTGGACCACTAGTCGTCGTGATTTCCTCTTCTCGTTTTTGTGAAAAGAGAAAAAGGGAAAACCAGAGTTTCTAAATTCGAAGGCTAACCTATTAAAACCCTAAGGTTACCACATAATCTCCTAAAATTTACTCCATCTAGAAATGTCTTTTATTTTATTTTTATTATTTTTTATTGTGTTTTTTAGTGAATTATTATAAGAAAATGAATTTTTTATTCTTTTTAAGGATTGTTCCAAATGGGTGCCTACGTACCTGCTATTTAGGATCAAACAAGCCGTAGTTCGCTTTTCCTGAAAACTTTAAGTGTGTTTGTGAATTTTAATTATGAAATTTCTTTTGATTTATGTTTTTACTATTTTAGGATTTTTTTTCTAAAAAAACTCTAAGCCTAAGCCTGATAATTTGATTTTTTGAAAATAATAATTTTAAGGAAAAACATCAATTTTTTGGATTTATTTGAGAAAATGATTTTTCTAAGTGATAAAACTCATTTTTTCTATTTTAAAAATTATTTATACTATTATAAATCTTGATTGATTTTTCATAAATTTTTATGAATTTTTATAATTTTTTATTAATTTAATTAAATTTTATAATTTTTATTAACTTTTATTAATTTTTATGAATTTTTTACTTTTATTGAAAATTTTTCTCCTAGATTTTCATCTATCCTATTTAAAAATCTAAATTTTATTAATATTTTCATTATTTTCTTTATGAATTTTCTACATTTTTATTATTTATTATTATAATTATATTTTTATTTTTATTTTTATATCATTAAATCCTAAAAAATCTAATTTTTAAATTTTTTTCTATTTATTGAAATATAAATAACAAATAAGTAAATAAATAACAAATAAATAAATAGATTAATTTGAAATAAAATAAACAAAAAAAAAGTCGGAAAATCCAACTTACTTGGATCCAGGTCGGTGCGCAGGTCGGGTCGGATCGGATCGGGTCGAAGCGGGTCGGGTTGGGTTGATCAGATGTGGCGGCTGGGAGTGCTCATTGGCGGCGTTTTGACGGCCTTTTGCAGTGGTTGAGGTATCGATTCCTAAGTACTCGAGGGTGAGGAACTCAACTGTGGCGGTGGTTTGCTTCAGAAACGCATCCTGGTGGTTGCCCAACACTTGATCGGTGGTCGCGGTTTCAAACAACTCCGGTGAGCTTCGATTCTCTCCTTTTTCTCACTTTTGATCCGTGATTCCACTTCTCCACTTCATCCTCTATTTATAGGCATTCGAAATCAAGCTAGATAAGCTCGGATTTCCACCAATCGAAGCAAATCGGATTTGCGGTTAAACAAACCAACTCCGATTCCTGTAAATCCATCGATTTGTTGAGATTTTATTGAAATTGGATGATATTTATCTTAATTCTGTCAAAGATCTGTTGGATTTGTCAAAAAATCGAATCAAAACGGCCGAAATTTGGATTTTTCTCCTCGTCGGCAATCTCGGATAGAGGTTGAAGATGATCACACGCTCGGCGCGTGCATTCGCTCCAGCCAATCAGATGCTGCCACGTGTCCCAAGTAAAGAAAAAATTCGCAAAACGCGAATTCTGCTTCCCCTGCGTTTTGAACCCCTGACCTTGCACCCGTCCACGCGCGCCTGACCCTGGTTCAGACCAGCTAAGCTAGACCACTTTCACAATTTTATTTATTTCGCAAATTGCATATATGCAATGCGATTTTTTTATTTTTTTGTATTTTTTGAAATTTCAAAAAATTGTAAAAATCATTTAACCCTTATTATTGCCATTTCTAAAATTATTTTCCAAAATTGATGTGTTTTCCTATTTATTTTTATTTTTTGAATATTTTTCATATTTTTGCTAAATTAGAGAAAAATATGGAAAAATTGGGAAAAATTAGAAATTGATTATTATTGTTCCTTAGGGCAAAAATCGGGTGTTTACATTACCCTTCAACTTAAGTTGCTTCTCCACTTTAATCGCCATGTGAACCATATCATCCCACTCTATATAATGTTGCAACTCTACCACATTTTGAATGTCCCAATTCAAACCTACCAAGAACTTAACCATAGTAGCTTCTTGGTCCTCCTCAACATTCGCTTCAATCATCGTAACCTCCATCTTCATATGATATTCCTCTATACTCCTATTTCCTTACCTAAGATTTTGCAACTTATTGTACGATTCCTTATAATAGTAAGTTGGAACAAATCGCTTCCTCATCACCCTCTTCATCTCTTCCCACATCTCTATTAGTAGCTCTTCATTCCTCCTCTTATTCAACAATAATTAGTTCCACCAAACTACAACATAGTCAGAAAATTCTATAGCGGCTAACTTCACCTTCTTGACTTTAGAATAATTATGATAGTAAAAAACTAATTCCACTTTCTTTTCCCACTTACGACACACCTTAAGATCATTCTTTTCCTAGAAAGGTGGGATCTTCATCTTAATATTCCATAAATTGTTATCTTCCCAATTCCTATCCCCTCTAAATCTACCTCCATACCTCCTATGACCACCAAAAGACTCCTGATCAGACTCATCATCAAATCCATCCCTAGTCAATTCATCTTCTTCCACTTGCATTAGCCTTCTTGGCATTCTATCCCTCTTATATCTTATAGAAACATTCCATGACTACTCCAAAATCAGCTATATCTACTCATGAAGTTGCTCTATCTCTGCTCTAAACATTCTCTTCATCTCACTAATTAAATCCTCCATGATCAACTTCATGTCAATTCCCCCCGTCACACCCTCAGGAGAACTTCTATTCAACATATCATTGTAATAAACAGATTAGAATAGATAAAGAAAAGGACCTCACTAAATCACTCCCTCATGTGTTTCTAGTCAATCAATGAATTGCTCAAATCACTCGTGTTTCGTTGCTTATAATATTTATTTGGCTTTTTTTTTTTTCACACACTCTAATGATTTGACTACTCCTGCCTTTTACCACTTACGATTTCTCTTTTCAGTTCTTTTGGAACTAATCAACAAATTAAAGTTTTCCTACTGGTTCAACAAAAAATCCTTGTTGTTGGAACCAATAAGCAACAAGTCACAATAGTTTCGCGGCAACTTGAACAAGACGCAAAGATAATTTTCGAGTCTCAAACAAAAAAAAAAGGATCGTTAAGGACTTCTTTTTTTTTTTTTTGAAACTATTCAAACAAGAACTTCTACAAACTAAACACTGATCATAGACAAGAATTGGAAATAATGAATCTACTAAGATCAGGAGAAAACAAGAGATTTAAACTTTGTTTCCTTCTTTTTTTTTTTAATTCAAACCCTAGATCTAAAAACATAAACTTTGATGCAAAGATAGGCAATCTTAGCCAACCTGGTTGCTTTGATACTAAACCGATATAAACTCCGTCAATTTGTGACAAAACCCAAAATCCTAATTTAAGGCTAACAACCTAAAGTCGATTAAGGATGGATGGGAACCGCGACCCATTGCTTACAACGAAGTAAGAACCTTGGTATGAATGAAAATGCCATAATCAGGGATGGAAATCCGATTGATAAGTCAAGATGAACGCTACGAAAAAACTGATAAGTTGAAAAGTTTTCTGAAAAACCAAAGAGAAATTTTAACTCTCTAGAAAAACAATCCCCTCTACAATATGTGTTTGGTAACTATTTATAGTCTCGTGAAATTTAACAAACAAAAGAAATAAAAAAACCCTAAATTAACTAAAGAAAACAATCAAAGCTAGTGACCTAAAATAGTTTAAGGCTGGCTAACACAAATACTAAGTTGGTGGTGTAAAATAATAAGGCTGGCAACGTGTTTTTCTTGAAAAGCCAGCACTAAAGGCCAACGGCTTTGAATTGCTCAAAGTCGGCCTTTATTAAACATTACATTGGCATGAATTTCCTTCAACGCCGACCATATAGGCTTATGGCGTTCGTCCCATGGCCAACGACCTTTCCATGAAAGTTAGCAACTTTCAAGCTTGTTCAAGCATCTTCAACTCGTCTCCATTCCAAAGCTCTTGAACTTCAAAGGCATGGATTATTCTTAGTTCATTCCTTGTTTAACGCATGTATTGCTCCTCATCTTAAACTTCTTTATTAGTCTTTTAAGTGCATCCTTAAGCCTTTTAGCTCGAATTTGTGTCATAGGCCCAACTAGAATTTCAAGAGGATCTGTTATCCATTTCCTAGCTTGGCTTTCATCATTCCTACTCTGCTAAAGTCTAAATTAGACAATTTTAGATAACGTCCATGTTAAAAATCTTCTAAAGCAAGTTCATCTAATTTTTGGGTTTCATTAGTTTAATAGTAGACTAAGGATAGCGTGACTAGTGTTTTTGAGACTTATGAGGTAGTGGGAGTACTTATACCCGAACCTTTGTTTTTAAAACTCATGTGACTAGTGGCACTCATATTATATTGCCTAATTGAGTTGCTAAACGCTCCTCATATTGCTTAAAGCTATTGAAGGGCCACTCATTATTTGCTTGATTAGAATACTAGTCAATGCATGTCATGTGCATTATTATATTATATCATTGCATACATAATCATCTATTAGATGTTATAATTGATTTGTACCAAGTTATGACTTACTAATACTTGTTGTATCTTCATTGTTGTTTGCTTACTTATTTTGATATTGATGAGTTGGTTTTGTTCTAACCTCAAGTCATAGAGGTGGAGATGATACAAGAGCTTAGGCTCAAAATGGGGAATTGCCAAGAGTGAAGATTTGCTTACACTTCTAAATATTTTGTGAGGAGACTTTAAATTATATTTTTAACTTTATTCCCAGCATAAGACTTTAAACTATGTTTGAACTTAGGCAATGCGACACAGATGAATGGGCTCTAAAAGGTGTAGAGCTATAGTAATGACACCTCTTAAAGCTATGCATGGTTTAGGAATTAATCAAATACTACAAATAAACTATAATTTCATAAAATCTTCATAATCTCTCCAGCACACATTTATCCATATATCTCACTAATTATTACCAATTATTCTAAGAGTAAACCTAACACATCAAACTTTAAAAAAACATCAAATTGTAAATTTTGTCATTACTCTTCGATTTTCAATTTCAAATTGAGTTCACTACTTCTCATGGCCATTGCTTGAATTATCATAATTCTCACCTCTAAAGTGATTTATTCTAAAACCTTGAAGCATACTTTTTATCTGTACCTTAAACTTAAATCTCAAATAGGTGATTTATGAATCCCAATATAGAGATACTATGTATAGACACACATAATGCCACACCATACATAGGCCTAAACAGATATATGAATACAACAAGCATATCAATCAACAAATAACAATCACATATGAAAACTTTCAACTATTCATATAAACCATAAGTCGTAAAAATGTTTCACTTTTGAAACAAAATTTACCATAATATTGGATCTACAAATCCTAAAAAATAAATAACATTAAATCCAAATACCCTAAGGCCTTGTGCAAAATTAAACTTGAAGATTCTAAAACCTCAATTGAATAAATGATCCTATAGTTCCAAGTTCACTATTGAATGAATCTAGCAATTCTAAGATCTCATAGCCGAAATTTACCATACAACAACATCATTCACAACAAGAACATTGCATATAATATTCATTTATATTAAACTTCTAAACCTACACACACACTTAACAAAAAAAAAGACATATTGTACCTAGACTCTACTTAAAATACTAAATAAGTTCCCAAATCATGATAAAATATCAGTTAGATACTCTTATATCCATCTCTCCTTTGATGTTAAAAGCAAACCTTTCAACTTTGGATTTATCTTTGATTGAATTATTAATTTCCTAAGTTGAATTTGTGATAATTAATCCATAAATTTACCATTTTTATAATAATTGATCAAATCTTGCACGTCTAACTAGATTACTAGCCCATGAAATGGAGAAATTTATTGATCCTACAAGTTAGATTAAATAACTATATTATACCATGGAGTAACTTGTCTTATTATAATCCACCAAAAGTATTCTTGATCTTGCAAGTTAGATTAAACAACTATATCATAAACTAATTTGGGTGAGTAAGTCTTATTATGCTCCATAAAATGTATTTATTGATCTTTGTAATTTAGATTAAACAACTATATCATAAAACGATTCAGACGATTAAGATTTAATATAATCCATAAAAAGTATTATTGATCCTATAAGTTAGATTAAACAACTATATGTCATAAAATGACTTGAAAATTTATATTTATTATTATAATCCTTAAAAAGAATTGCAAGTTAAATTAAACAAATAAATCATAAAATGATTTGGACAAGTTTTTTCTGGTGTTGGTGTTATTGTAATCCCTAAAAAAGTAACTCAATAATTGAAGTTGAAGCTCATGGTTACTTAATAGTACCCCATGGCCTACGACAACGTGATTGTTTTACTATATTCTACACTGTATATGCTGTGGGGGCATTATTTTTACGGACGTATCCTGTGTTCGATTCTGCCGTTGGGAATAAGAAGGAAAGTTCACGGATTTTGCCTCGGACGACTGAACCGATTTACTTTAGACCCTGCCCCACTTAGTGCTTACTTTTTGACTTGTCCCCTTACACGACAGTCGACGAAGTTGAAATCATTGTTGCCAACTCACCCCACTGCACGATGTCATGAGTCATTTTGACCCCTGCTCCCAATGTTTAGAACGCAATTGCTCAAAAAACACGAATAAGTGTTAAACCTGTTAAATAAGTTGAAACTTTTTTAATCATGACAGATTTTGAAAGTTCTGTATTGAAATCTTGTCCAACTAATACAATAGAACAATTGGAAGGATCAAATTTCGTTGAAACTTTAAAGAAACAATAGCAAGTGTTAGAGCATCGTAGTAAAGCACTCAACGGATTGCAACAAGTGCAAAGTTCAATCAATACCAAGCACTCTCTTAACAGTGTACAAAGAGTAAGTACGGATTGCAACAAGCGTAAAGTTCAATTAGTACCAAGCACTCTCTTAACAATGTACAAAGAATAAGCAGCATTGGCATTGGCACTTCTCATGTGGCTTCTATGGAAGCCACTGCAGATGGAAGCTATAAATTGCCTACCGTGGAGTCTAAAACTTTTCTTTTTTTCTTAATTTCAGTTGTACTAAACCTGGCTCATTTAATACAAACTATTGAACAAAAGTTCAAAAAGTTTTGGTTTTAAAAATGTTTTTGAAATATATATATATATATATTTATGAAAAAACTTGTTTTGGAGTCATCAACTAATTGAATTTAGTAGAAAGAAAAGAAAAGTAGGTCAAAATCAAATGATGGAATGTCCTAACCTAACTATTGGTTCACACTAAAAAAAAAAGGAAGAAAAAGAAAAAGAAGAAGAATAAACTAGAGATTTGGTATTTGGGGGTTAGATTTTAATACCTTATGGTTCCCAAACAATAACTTTTTATTAAGGGATTTGTTTTTCATTTCCTCGAATTTACAGACAAAATTTTGAATTAAACATGATTAGAAATCAAACAAACAAAAGATATATTATTATTATTATTATTATTATCCTAGGTGGTGGTATACTTCACATTGACCCTAAGGCTATATAAAATGCATAATTATAAACCAATTTTGTTATAAAATACATAATTATAACAAATAATGTTATTTTCACTTCTAATTTTTATTGTAGTTTATTTAATACCTAAATTTTACAAATATGAAGTTGGATTTTGAGAAAGTGAGAGTTGAAATTTATTTGTTTTAATCCTATTCTTTTACCGATTTCTTGAATGGGGAAACAAATATATTTGTAAACAATTTTAAGGTTGACTAAGATAAAACGTGTTTTTAGGACTTAAAATTTATGTTGACAATATTTAATTATAAATATGGAATTAATTGGACTAGTCATGTAACTAGTAATAATTTAAGGTTAAAACGGTAATGGTAAATAGGTTATTTCACAATTTTTACTAATATGGTAGCTTGGTATTTTATGATATCCAAATAGTAATTGGAAGAAAGATCTAAAGAACATTAAAAACCAATTAGAAATAATAAAGTTATGTTCAATTGAAAATACTGAGTGTAAAAACAATAAATATATGGTAGTAGATGGAAATACACTCTAAGGGCATAGTTGACAATAAGAATTATATTTATATAAGCATACTTGTAGCAAGCATAAGTGCAGCTAAGGCTAGTGACTACCCCTACTTTGCTAATTTGTGTGTATGTGTAGTGATTATGATGGGATACGACCACTCACGTATTGATTATGCATCTTCATGAATTCACTTACTTGAATTATATGGCTAGAAATAGCGTTCACATGTTGATTGATGTTTGGTGTTGTACTAAGTGTATTAGTGGTTGATCATAGAACTCCTCTAATATGTTGCGCATGCACATGAAAATTATGAATGTGAATCTATTATGTAGTATGAATGTATGTAGAGCATATATTATGCCATGACATGGATGAATCATGATGCACATGCATTTATCTAAGTGATAGATACCAAAATCAAGATTTGAGTAATAATTGACTTAAAGTCATCAAGATATGAGTAATAATTGACTTAAAGTCATGATTAGATAATCTTATAGCAATTTAGGATGAATATACATACCTCTATGATGGAAATACATATATTTATATGGTTGAAATGCAAATGCCTATGTGATGAAACCATGTATGCATTCGTGGTAAAAACACGTGTACTTATGTGGTAGAAACTATGTGTTCTTGTTGGTGAGGATACCTTTTTGTGTGGATATAATTTGTTATGAAAGTGCCTTTGTGGTCATGATGCCTTCAAGGTAAGTATTGGTAACAAGCTAGTGAATGTGTTACCATCACTGCATGGCATGATGCATAGCATATCTATATTGTTTTGTAAGCTATGTTGTGTTGTGTTGTGGTTCTTGTTTTAGTTTAACTTACTTAACTTGAATATGAGCTGAGAGGTTAATTGTCTAACCTAAGATATCAAAAATGAAACATGATATGTTGGTTAGGAGACAAGCACAAGTTGTGATAAGGTTATATTCAAAGGGTTTACAGTGGATCTATAGGACATTGTCATGTTACATGAAGTTAATGTGGATGAAGTTTTGTAAATATACGGTGCACTTAGATACTTGAAGTTTCTATTTTTTTGTACATTTTTTACTACATGATAAGTAATGATGACTAAAACTTTGAATAAGATGAATTGTCTAGTGGAGTTAGTTACATACTCAGTTATAGTTAGTCTTATCTTTATTTTGAGGATCATATGATTGCACTATCTCCAAGATACCAAGGTTTTGGTAAATGTTATGTAATGGCCTCAAGTGATGAGGTGCTACAATATGAGGTTAACTTGACTTGACTAAATAAATAATTTACTACTCTAATAGATTAAGTAAATCAAACCATTAAATAGGCACTAAAACAAATCTAATCAAACAAAAAGAAATCACATTATTTTCTTGTCTCGAAAACTTTCTTTCACTTTCTTCCCTTTTTTTTCTTCTTTTTTTTTTTAATTTTTAACTTCTTTCCATTTCTTTTATTTTTTTAAATGTTTTACATTTTCTCGAATTCTTACTTTTTGTGCTTTTCATTTTATGATTGTCCTGATTTTTATTATTTTTTTAAATTTTTTATGATTTTTTACTAAGAGCTAAACTATTTTAAAGAGAAAAAAATGAACAATCAAGTATAGTGTGTCTATACACAATTGATGTTTGCAAAACAATTAATGGAATGCATATGTATTCCACTTTTTATTTTTAGTATTGAATTTTTAATATGATATTATAAGTATAAATTAGTTGATAAATCACTTGGTATGCAAAGTAAATTGGCCATATACAAATATTGTAGAAGAATAAGGAAAATTATACTTTTAGTTTTTAATGATTCATCACTATTTTATATGAATTATAAATTAACTTTCTTTTCTATTTAAATCTTTAACATTTGCAAATATTAATAAATTAAATCTTCTTTTAACATTGTCAACTTATTCATTAGTAGATGGAGTGTGATATACTCTCATTCATCCATGTAATTAATTTAATCAAACAATAAAAATATATATTAATTAACAAAAATAACGAAAATATTTTAAAAAATTTGGAAAATGAAAGAAGAAAAGAATTGCTAGAAAATTAAAAAATAAAAACTAATCAACAACTTCAGATCTTCACTCCACTTGTACTTCTTTTGCTTCCTTCACTTTATTTGAAACAGCACCTTCCCACTCTTCACTTCCATCTTTGATTTGAAAACGGAAGATGTAGAAGTCACTCTCTTCCTATTTTGTCTCATTTAAATTCGAAAAGGTTTTGATCGCGAGGTGGCTTTTTTACTTTTTCTGCACTTTTTTTCTTTTCGTTTACATTTTTCATTTTTTAAATTTTTTGTGTATATTTTGTTTGAATATTTATTCAATGTAAACAAATTAGTGTATGCTATGTATTATCAATTAACAGAGGATCTATGGATGTTAGAAAAGTCTTAATTTACTA
This sequence comes from Laguncularia racemosa, assembly GCA_037954665.1. Taxonomy (NCBI): domain Eukaryota; kingdom Viridiplantae; phylum Streptophyta; class Magnoliopsida; order Myrtales; family Combretaceae; genus Laguncularia; species Laguncularia racemosa. The sequence continues at coordinate 78,017 of JBBMOL010000700.1, forward strand.
ATTTTTGTAAATATTAATGACTTAAATAGGAAAAAAAATCAGAATTCAAATTAAAAAAGTGGTAAAACGTTTTTTCTATTTCAAGTTCTTCGATTTTTTTTTCATCCGATTGCATAAGATATATAAGCATAGATTTCTAACAATAATGGAATATGGCTTTAGGGCACTGACATGGAAGACGAGGTGCACCTTCAACCAACCGAGTGACTTGATCTTATAAGCTGCTCTTCCAGTCCTTGCAATGATAGGAACTGGACCAATATACTTCTGAATAAGTCTCCTGTCCTTATTCCTTGGTGACCTGACTTACTCTGGAAGGATCTTAATGAGGACTTAATCTCTAACATTGAATTCTCTGGGCCTGCGCCTCTGATCTGCCCATTTCTTCATGTGCTTGGAAGCTTTCTCATGATATGTCTTGGCCACTTCAGAGTACTACTTCCAATCTTTAACAAACTGATAAGCTCTTGGGCATCTTCTAGTATAAGGTATTACCACTGTGTGGGGTAACAGTGGTTGTTGACCCATAATGATCTCCATAGGGCTCTTGTTGGAGGAAGAGCTCCATTGGATGTTGAAACAAAATTGGGCGATATCTAGCAATTCTACCTAATTCAATTGATTGGCATTTAAAAAATGTCGTAAATACTCCTCCAACATACCGTTGAATTGCTTTGTCTGCCTATCACTTTGGGCATGATAGCTAGAGGTCATACTGAGTTCGGACTCTAAGATGTTAAACAATTTAGTCTAGAACTTCCCAGTGAATCAGGCATCCCGATCACTCACAATATTTTGGGGCACTTCCCAAATTTCACCACATGCTTGAAAAATAGATGGGTTGTCTCAGTGGCATTGAAACTCTTTGTAGTCGGAATGAAGGTGGCATACTTTGAAAACCTGTCAACAATAACAAAAGTATCATGACACTCCTTCATGACCAGCCCATAAAGTATCATGACACTCCTTCATGAGTGCCCTCCTTAAGTTTCCACACTTAGGAACATACAAGCAACGACCTTTAGTATAGATCAGATCGCCTTCAATCCAGAATCTACGAGTCTTACCTTCTTCGATTAAATTCCACAAACTCTTAGCTAACAAGTCTTGGCCTAAGTGTTCCCTTATCTGCTCTTGGATAGTGGTAGAGACTCGACTTACAGATTATTGAACAATTTAGGCCAATGATGCCAAATCTGCTCTTTTACTCAATGCATCTGCAACCTAATTGGTCCGACCACTTCGATACTCTATCTCTATATTAAACTCAACAAGGAACTCTTGCCATCTAGTTTGTTTTGCAGAGAGCTTGGGTTGAGTCAAAATATGGCTGGCTGCAGATTTATCCATCTTCATAAGGAACTTAGACCCCAAGAGGTAGTGTTTCCAAGTCCTAAGGCAATGCACAATTGCCATCAATTCTTTCTCTTGAACTGAGTATCACTGCTCTGTGGAATTCAACTTTTGGCTCTCATATGCCACAGAATGGCCCCCTTGCACCAGAACTCCACCTAACACAATGTTCGAGGCATCCGTATGGACTTCAAATGGTTTAGAGATGTTAAGAAAGGCAAGGATAGGTTCCTCAGTCACCACCCACTTCAACTTTTCAAAGGCTGCCTGACAATCTCCATTCCAAGACCACACTCGGTCCTTCTTCAAGAGGTTAGTGAGGGGTGAAACTATTTGGGAGTCCCCCTCCACAAACCATCTATAGTAATTGGCTAGTCCAAGAAAAGAGCACAACTCTATAAGGCTCTTTGGAACTGGCCACCCTTTAATAGCTTCCACCTTGACCCCATCTATCTAAATCTACCCTTCCTCAATCACATGCTCAAGGAAGTTAATACGTTTTTAGGCAAAGGCACATTTCTCCTGCTTCACATACAAATGGTTCTCCAGAAGTTTTTGAAAGACCATCTGCAGGTGTTTCACGTGGTCCTCTAATGTCCTGTTAAACACAACAATGTCGTCTAGATAAACAACAACAAATTTATCCATATAATCACGGAATACATTATTCATTAAAGTACAAAATGTTGCAGGAGCGTTAGTGAGACCAAAGGGCATCACCAGAAACTCATAAGCCCCACATCGGGTCACGCAAGTGGTTTTGGGCTCATCACCCTCAGCAATGCGAACCGGATGGTAACCTGAGTGAAGATCCAGTTTTGTGAAGTATTTAGCTCCACTCAGTTGATCAAACAAGTTGGCAATTAGAGGAATAGGATAGTGATTTCTCACTATATGCTTGTTGAGAGCCCGATAATCGATACACAATCTCAAACTCCCATCCTGCTTCTTTTGAAATAGCATGGGAGCCCCGAATGGTGCTTTAGAGGGATAGATGAAACCCGCCTCCAATAACTCATCCAACTACTTCTTCAACTTCGTAAGTTCAGGAGGCGACATTCTATAAGCGGCACGGGTAGGTGGTTTATCCCTTGGGACCAACTCAATCTCGTAGTCCACCGATCGTCTAGGAGGTAACGCCTTCGGAAGTTTGTCTGGCTTGATAGAACTAAACTCCTTTAGGACTCCCTAAATTGCCTCTAGAATCTCATCATTCCCTCTATCCTCCTTCTCTAAAAGGACCACAAGAAATGTGGGCTCTTGATGTTGGAGCCCTCACTTCAATTGGAGCGTTGATAGCATCATGGCCCCGATATTCTTCCCTTCTAAGCCCCTAGTACCGGCCTTTCCCATCTGAACTAGGATACAGCATGTCCTATTACCCATGAATAGTAGGCAGTCTGTGGCGAGCATTGAGGCAACTCTAGCATTCTATAGGAAATCTATCCCCAAGACTATTCGAAAGTCATCAACAGGAATAGTAGTGAAGTTGAGACTCCCACTCTAATCTCCAACCTTTACTTTCACATTTTTGGCAACCCCTCGAATCAGACGGGTCTTGGAGTTAACCGCTTTGATTTGGTTAGCATCCTCTATCAACACTAGCCCCAATCTCTAGGCCTCGAGCACATCAATAAAGTGGTGTGTGGCCCCTGAATCTATCATAGCATTAGCACTCTTGCCATTGATATGTAGCTTCATAAACATTAGTTCATGTTCTAACTTCGCCTTGTTTTGAGCCGAGGGACTCTTCCCAATAGCCGACAACATGTGTAGAGCTCCTATCTTAGGCTGCTCTCCATAGTCTCCATCAGAATCTGACTCGTCTTCTTAAACCTTCCCTATCTTTTTAACAATGGTATTGAGGGCAGCCTTATGCGAGCATTCTACTACCTTGTGCGGGCCATTGCATAAGAAGCTTGCAAATGAAGGCTTCTTGCTACTACTCAATGACCCATTCTTTGAAGATTACTGATAGCTATAAAACTTCTTTTGACTCCCCGCATTGCTGCTACTGCTTGCACTAGGGGCTCCCCCACTTTTGGGTTTACCCGGCTTGCTAGACTTTCTACCATCCTAGCTTGTTGAGACACTCTTGCCCCTGTTGTCATGGGTGTAGTCTATCAAGCGTTCGGTCGCTGCTTAGGCCTTGGCAAAAGTACCTACTCTTTGCCGTTACAACTCATTTCTAGCAAAAGGCTTCAAACTCTCTAGAAAATAGAACAATTTATCTAATTCCTCCATAGATTGGATATGCAGCATCAATGTTAATAACTCCCTAACATACTTCCTAATGTCATCGATATGCCGCAGCTCATGCAGCTTCTTGCTCGCATTGTACTCAACATTCTAAGGAAAGAATTGAACCTTCAATTCGGCCTTCATCTCTTCCTAAGTATCCATATGGGCTACTCCCACTTGGCTCGCCGCCACAATTTAGAATCATTGATTAGAAACCTTGTTGCACTCTTCACCTTTGTTTCCTCATTAGTCAGCCCTATTACCTCAAGGTACTAATCTATGTCAAAGATGAAGTTCTCTAACAGTTTGGTGTCTCTCATGCCAGTGAATGCCCTCGGGTTAGGTACTTTCACTTGATTGGTTGGCCCCGCAGTGTGAGCTGGAGCATTCCCAACAGCTCGGGTTAGTACAGCAATTTGGGCCTGTAGCTCTTCTGTGGCCCTTTCAATTGCTTCATGGAGCTCCTCCTTAAGGCCTCTCACTATCTCTGCTGAACCTTCCACTATAGCATGTCATCCTTTATCCTCTTCTTTAGGCCATTAATAGATGCCTTGATTTCATCTCTAAGCGTACTTACTGCTCCACAAAACTCTTCAGAAAGTTCCACCATCTCTTGCCCCATCCCCTGAAGACTCTTTACTTTACCCTCAAGTGGTGCTAGAGCATCAACACTCTATTCCATCAATTGCATGGCTCCCTCAAGTTGTTCAACTCTTCGAGCAACGTCCTCGGTACGTGTTATGGTTGATCCCTCTAGACTAACCTTGGCTCTAATACCAACTGTCACAATCCAGGGCGTTCTCAAATGCACTAAGATTGTGCGGTGCTAACTATCCATCTTCTGTGGTAGTAGGCAAGCCTTCACGTAACTCCAAAGGCCAATGACCGGGCCTAAAACCTGTGTATCAAGGAATAAGTAACACAATGTAGGCAACAATAAGTAAAGAGACACGGACACGAATCAATGAATATGAATAGACTTTTATTAATATTCACAAGGAACTTGCTACAACTAAAGTGTGTGTGGGGGTTTGTGTAAACTGGGCAAGCCTTAACCATGATAAGTCAAGTGGTGAGTAAGAGCTTCAATCCAGAAGAGTACTCACATCTCCACAAAGAGCTTTATATGTATTCTTAACTTTAACAAGAGAAGACATTACATTTGTTGAGGAGACAACACCTCCAAAATAAAAATAAAATAAAATATCTACGACATAGATATCTTGATCTCAAGGTGGGTTTTTCACTTTTTCCGCAGTTCTTTCTTTTCCTTCACATTTTTTTTTTATAATTTTATTTATTTTTTGTATATTCTATTTAAATATTTATTTAATGTAGACAAATTATCATATGCCACGTATTATCTATTAATGAAAAAATTAACAACATTAGAAAAAAGTTTTAATTTTTCAATTTTTGCAAATATTAATGATGAATAGAAAAAAAAAAACAATTTGGATTCTAACCCTAAAAGAAAAAGTGATAAAACATTAAAGATTCAAAGTGTAGTTTTATTTATTTATTTATTTTCAAGTTTTTTATCCGATTGCATAAGATGTATAAGCATAGATTTCTAACAATAATGAAATATTTATTTAACTAACATGTAACACCTTGCATAATTTTTTTCTTTTTTCTTATTTCTTTATTTAACTAATGATTGCCATTGCAAGTACAAAATGCAAACGCGTTAAGTCTAGATGTCATCATTTCACTTTGATCCCTTTTCCACATTCGTCGTCCCTTCTTCCCTAATGCCCACGAAACCTAAATTGAAACTAGGGTTTTCTCTTCCTTATTCGAATAGCTCACTACTCTTCTTCCCGTAGAGTCATAGTTTCCTTTCATTTATTATACTCCATATCTCTATTTCTTTTGTAGCATTTTTCCCGCATAGCATATTCTTTATAGTGAACTAAACTTACCGAAACGAAAGTTTAGCGTTCCATAAATAAGGAATAAAGGTTTTATGAATTTTATTAATTTTTATAATTAATTATTTAAAATTTAAAAAAATCAATTTTACATGTATACATTTTTTAATATTATTTATAGTTTTAGTTAGAATAGTTACTTGTAAAAATTAAAAAAAAAATGCTTTAATTATAAAAAGAGCAAAGTTTAAATAATTAATTATAAAATAAGTAAAATTCAAGTAGTAAATTAAAATTTTAAATAGTTAATTTAAAGAGCGTGCAATGTTTGAATATCGAATATAAAACTTACCATTTCATAAAATGCAATTTTAGTGTTTTAAATTCTATTATTAATATAATAAGCACATAAAAAAAATTCCAATACATTATTTATAGAACGTAAAGCCGATTTTAATATACATGAGTTTCGAGCTATGTCATGTAAATAAGGTGGCATAGGTGAATAGCGAGGAAGAACAAGAAGGCGACTGGTGGAGGATTTTTTTTTTTTTTTAAATGAAAAGCTTTAATGGAAACAAAATCAGCTGTAATATACGTAGAATCATTGAATTTTTCCTTTTTGTAAATCTTCATTACCAATTTCCAATGAAACTCATTACTATTAGAGACAGATGATCTATCACAAATTTATGATAGAAAACAAAAAAATTCTGTTTTCAAACTAGTAGCCATTGATGCAATAAAAGCTTTATTCTTTGTTGCAAGATATATATATTCTTTTTCTATTCTATATTAGGGGAAAGGCGATTTTCTCCCAAGAAGATACGGTTAAATCCTCTACATTTCTAAAATCAAATCTTGTTAACCTAAACAAGTGCTTATAAAATCTCTCTATATGACTATATTTATTTTATTAAACTATTTTATCAGAATAATGCCTCTCTATATATTTTTCTAGATAATATTATGGTTATCACATGACAAGTCGCTCATATCATTTTTAATCCATATAACCTAAACTTGTAATTGTCCGTGAAATCTGAAAGGAATTTGCATATTTCTCTACCAGACCATGACCATGTAACAACAATTAATGGGTATGGTTGGCTTTATATGTTTCACTATAAATGCTACGTAGCATTCGCATTGCACATCATAAAGAAGAAAGAAAACAGAAAATCGAAAGTACAATTGATTTTACTGTATTGAAAAATTAACACAAATTATCTAAAAATACTCAAATTTTTGTACTAGTTTCAATATTTCATATGATTTCATCATAACATTGCATTTTAAGCAATAGTAAAAACACATTTATCAACTTAAAAAATGAAAATTGAAAATGAAAAAAAAAAAAGGAATTGACTATGAATATTAAAAGTATAATAAGAGTTGACAAAAAGAAAACGGTAAATAATTAAACAAACATTTTACTAAAGTTTAAAATTAAAAAAGAAATCCCATAACTTATGTTTTTTAATAAAAAACAGTTCAACTCGAATTTAAACGATTTGATCCGATTCGATCTTTCGAACTAAACTACAAACTATTTAAGCTATTTCTGAATTAAATCGTAAACTGAATTAAAATATAAAAAAACTGTATTTCACAACCTAATTTAATTTTCGATTCAATTCAATTTGATTTAATAAACAACCCTAATAATGGACATACTCCACGTTCTTTACAACCAATTGTACCTTAATGTCATCTATAAATACGATAACTGTTTACCGGTAAAAAGATTGAAACCTCTTAGCCTTCTTGTTCTCTTTATATTAATTCTTTTACTTTTATTAACTTTCTAATTTAAGCATAGAAATAGCAACACCGACGGACACCCTCCATAGCTAACAATTCTTTGTGTTCCATAGCTTCACACGCCTCTCCATTGAGTCCTCAAACATTAGATGGATTGTGGGTCCACAATGCTAACTTTTAATTTGCAGAAAATTTGTAACGGGACCGGACCTTTCCTGGAAATGTCGAGGAAATTTTGATTATCTCCTTCTTTAATTTATACTCACCCTCTGTCCGTTCTTTCTTCAATTTCTTCTTTTCTGCTTTTGGTCCCTATGGCGGAGTTCAATTTAGAAGCTCTCATTACTTCCCTCTTGACTT